>JAVSCE010015389.1:0-68207 GCA_032199065.1 Smutsia gigantea
TGATTTTTCCGTTCTCATTTCTGATTCTGTTTATGTGTGTACAGTCTCTTTTTTTCTTGATAAGTCTGGCTAGGTGCTTATCGAATTTGTTTATTTTCTCAAAGAACAAGCTCTTGGTTTCATTAATTTTTCTATTGTTTTATTGTTCTCAATTTTATTTACTTCTTCTGTGAACTTTATTATGTCCCTCCTTCTTCTGACTTTGGGCCTCATTTGTCCTTCTTTTTCCTTTTTCAATAATTGTGAATGTAGACTATTCATTTGGGATTTTTTCTTCCTTCTTCAAATAGGCCTGGATTGCTATATACTTTCCTCTTAGAACTGCCTTCACTGCATCCCATGGAAGTTTGGGCTTTGCAGTGTTGTTTTCATTTGTCTCCATATATTGCTTGACCTCTGTTTTAATTTGGTAATTGATCCACTGATTATTTAGGGGCATGTTGTGAAGCCTCCATGTGTTTGTGAGCCTTTTTGGTTTCTTTGTAGAATTTCAATTTTTTGAATTTGCTGAGTATCTTTTTGTGGCCTACTATGGGGTCTATTCTGGACAATGTTATATGTGCACTTGAGAAGAATGTGTATCCTGTTGCTTTTGGATGGAGTATTCTATAGATGTCTGTTAGGTCCAACTGTTCTAATGTATTGTTCAGTGCCTCTGTGTCCTTACTTATTTTCTGTCTGATTTGTCCTTTGGAGTGAGTGGTGTGTTGAAGTCTTCTAAAATGAATGCATTGCATTCTATTTCCCCCTTTAATTCTGTTAGTATTTGTTTCACATATGTAGGTGATCCTGTGTTGGGTACATAGATATTTATAATGGTTATATCCTCTTGTTAGACTGACCCCTGTATCATTATGTAATGTCCTTCTTTGTCTCTTGTTACTTTCTTTGTTTTGAAGCCTATTTTGTCTGATACAAGTACTACAACACTTGCTTTATTCTCCCTATTGTTTGCATGAAGCATCTTTTTCCATCTCTTCACTTTTAGTCTGTTTATGCCTTTGGGTTTGAAGTGCATCTCTTGTAGGCAGCATATAGATGGGTCTTACTTTTTTTATCCATGCTGTAAGTGTATGTCTTTTGATTTGTGCCTTCATTCCATTTACATTTAGGGTGATTATTGATAGATATGTACTTATTGCCATTGCAGGCTTTGGATTTGTGGTTACCAAATTTCAAGGGTTGCTTCTTTACTATCTAACCATGTAACTTACTTCACTTATTATGCTATTATAAACACAGTCTGATGATTCTTTATTTCTCTCCCTTCTTTTCCCTTCTCCTCCACTCTTTATATATTAGGTGTATTATCCTGTACTCTTTGTGTTTCCCTTGACTGATTTTGTGGATAGCTGCTTTAATTTTGCATTTAGTTACTATGTGGTTGCTTTAATTTCTTTGCTGTGGTTTTATTTTCTGTGGTGACAGATATTTAGCCTTAGGCATACTTCCATCTAGAGCTGTCCCTTTATAATACACTGTAGAGATGGTTTGTGGGAGGTAAATTCCCTCAACTTTTGCTTGTCTGGGAATTGTTTAATCCCTCCTTCAAATTTAAATGATAATCTCTCTGGATAGAGTATTCTTGGTTCGAGTCTCTTCTGTTTCTTTGCATTGAATATATCATGCCATTCCCTTCTGGCCTGTAAGGTTTCTGCTGAGGAGTCTGATGATAGCCTGATGGATTTTCCTTTGTAAGTGATGAGTGATCGTTTCCCTCTCTCTGGCTTCTTTTAATTCTCTGTCCTTGTCTTTGATCTTTGCCATTTTAATTATGTCTTGGTGTTTTCCTCCTTGGGTCCCTTGTGTTGGAAGATCTGTGGACCTCCATAGTCTTAGAGACTATCCTCACCCAGATTGGGAAAGTTTTCAGGAATTATTTCTTCAAAGACACTTTCTATTCCTTTTTCTCTCTCTTCTTCTTCTGGTACCCATTTAATATGAATATTGTTCAGTTTGAATTGGTCACAAAGTTCTCTTAATATTCTTTCATTCCTAGAGATCATTTTATCTCTCTCTGCCTCAGCTTCTCTATATTCCTGTTCTGTGATTTTTATTACATTAGCAGTGTCTTCCACCTCACCCAGTCTTCTCTTAAGTACTTCCATTGTTTGTTTCATTTCTGTTATCTCCCTCCTGAATTCATCCCTTAGCTCTTGAATATTTCTCTATAGCTCCATAAGCATGCTTATGACTTTTAATTTGAATTCTTTTTCATGAAGATTGGTGATTTCAGTCTCACCAATCCCTTTTTCTGGTGTTTAAGGGATTTTGGAGTGAACAAGGTTCTTCTGCCTTTTCATGGCAATTGGTGTGGTTGCTGCTGAGTGGTGCGTGTGTCAGCTGGGAGGACAAAGTCCCTCCCTGCTTTCAGGTCTCCTTGCCTGTCTCCACTGTCTGTGCCAGTTAACCGCACACAGATAGCAGCCTCTGGGTTAATCCCCTGGTCTTCCATTGGCGGGGCGGCCTTCAAGAGGTCCTAGGACAATGGCAGGGGTTGGAGGCCAGTGGCACATGTTCTGCCATAAGAAAAGAGCCCCTTTATGCCTCCTGGACTCTGCGCCGATCTCTGCTCTCTCTGCCAGTTAACCACACGCAGGGAGCATACTCTGAGTTTATGCCTTGGGCTGCTGTGGGCGGGGCATGCCTTGGGATGGCCTAGGGCACTGGCAAGGGTCGCAGGTGAGCGGCGTGTGTTATGCAGGGAGAACAAAACCTCTTCGTACTTCCCAGACTCTGTGCCTGTCTCTGCTGTCTGTGCCAGTCAACTGCATGCAGGGAGAAGCCTCTGGGTTAATCCCCTGAGCTGCCATGGGCGGGGTGGCTGTCCTTTGCTGTACAGAAGCCTTTCAGCTTGATATAGTCCCACTTGTTCATTTTTGCTTTTGTTTCCCTTGCCCGGTGAGATATGTTCATGAAGAAGTCACTCATGTTTATGTCTAAGAGATTTTTGCCTATGTTTTTTCTAAGAGTTTTATGGTTTCATGACTTACATTCAGGTCTTTGATCCACCTTGAGTTTACCTTTGTGTATGGGGCTAGACAGTAGTCCAGTTTCATTCTCTTACATGTAGCTGTCCAGTTTTGCCAACACCAGCTGCTGAAGAGGCTGTCATCTCCCCATTGTATATGCAAGGCTCCTTTATCAAATATTAATTGACTGTATATGTTTGGGTTAATGTTCGGATTTTCTATTCTGTTCCACTGGTCTGTGGTACTGTTTTTGTGCCAATACTAAATTGTCTTGATTACTGTGGCTTTGTAGTAGAGCTTGAAGTCAGGGAGTGTAATTCCCCCTGTTTTATTCCTCCTTCTCAGGATTGATTTGGCTATTCGGGGTCTTTTGTGGTTCCATATGAATTTTAGAATTATTTGTTCCAGTTCAATGAAGAAAGCTGTTGGTAGTTTGATAGGGATTGCGCTGAATCTGTAGACTGCTTTAGGTAATAGAGCCATTTTGACAATATTTATTCTTCCTAGCCAAGAGCATCGGATGCATTTCCATTTGTTAGTGTCCTCTTTAATTTCTCTTAGGAGTGTCTTGTAGTTTTCAGAGTACAGGTCTTTCACTTCCTGCGTTAGGTTTATTCCTAGGTATTTTATTCTTTTTGATGCAATTGTGAATGGAATTGCTTTTCTGAGTTCTCTTTCTGTTAGTTCATTGTTAGTGTATAGGAAAGCAACAGATTTCTGTGTGTTAATTTTGTATCCTGCAACTTTGCTGAATTCCGATATTAGTTCTAGTAGTTTTGGAGTGGAGTCTTTAGGTTTTTTTATGTACAGTATCATGTCATCTGCAAATAGTGACAATTTGACTTCTTCTTTACCAATCTGGATGCCTTGTATGTCTTTGTTTTGTCTGATTGCCGTGGCTAGGACCTCCAGTATTATGTTGAATGATAGTGGAGAGAGTGGGCATCCCTGTCTTGTTCCCGATCTTAGATGAAAAGCTTTCAGCTTCTCGCTGTTAAGTATGATGTTAGCTATGGGTTTGTCATATATGGCCTTTATGATGTTGAGGTACTTGCCCTCTATATCCATTTTGTTGAGAGCTTTAATCATGAATGGATTTTGAATTTTGTCAAATGCTTTTTCAGCATCTATGTAGGTTTTTGTCCTTTCTTTTGTTGATGTGCTGGATGATGTTGATGGATTTTTGAATGTTGTACCATCCTTGCATCCCTGAGGTGAATCCCACTTGATCATGGTGTATGATCCTCTTGATGTATTTTTGAATTCGGTTTGCTAATATTTTGTTGAGTAGTTTTGCATCTACGTTCATCAGGCATATTGGTCTGTAATTTTCTTTTTTGGTGAGGTCTTTGCCCGGTTTTGGTATTAGAGTGATGCTGGCTTCATAGAATGAGTTTGGAAGTATTCCCTCCTCTTCCATTTTTTGAAAAACTTTAAGGAGAATGGGTGTTATTTCTTCTCTATATGTCTGGTAAAATTCAGAGGTGAATCCATCTGGTCTGGGATTTTGCTCTTGGGTAGTTTTTTGATTTCCGATTCAATTTCGTTGCTGGTGATTGGTCTGTTTAGTTTTTCTCTTTCTTGCTTGGTCAGTCTTGGAAGGTTGTATTTTTCTAAGAAGTTGTCCATTTCTTCTAGGTTTTCCAGCTTGTTAGCATATAGATTCTCATAATATTCTCTTATAATTCTTTGTATTTCTGTGGGGTCCGTTGTGATTTTTCCTTTCTCATTTCTGATTCTGTGTGTAGATTCTCTTTTTCTCTTAATAAGTGTGGCTAGTGGTTTATCTATTTTGTTTATTTTTTCAAAGACCTGTTCGCAGTCTTAATCTCGGTTTTTTCTTTTCTGCTCCTCTAATATCCAGTGCACCATGCAATGTGTGTCTGTGCTTCCTGTGCAGATTACTAGGGCTGGTTATTTAGCAGTCCTGTGCTTCCACTCCCTTCCACTGATTCTTTTCATCCCGCCAGTGACCTGGGGTGGGCAGACTGACTGGGTCCCGCCTGGTCATGGATTTGTATCTTACCCTTTTCTGTATTATGTTGGGTTCTTGTAGATGTAGCCTGGCTGTTGTAGTGTATCTTCTGGTGGTTCTTTTAGGAATACTTATATTTGCTGCATTTTCAAAATATGTATGGGTTTGGGAGGAGATTTCCACCACCCTACTTATGCCACCATCTTGAAAATTGTTGTTCTCAAAGTAAATTCTTTATCAGTTATATGACTGGTAAGATCTTCATCCAAGGTGTAGTTTGGATTTCACTTTCTTATAGCTCTCTTTGCCACACAAAATTAACAATGGAGCGAGATATGCATTGAAAAAGATCTGAGCAAGTACTGAGCAAGACCCTTAGTTAAAGGTTTTAATAAATAAATCCCACCATGTGGAACAATAGCAAGCATTGTTGGTAGGTAAGAAAAGAGGCCCCTCACTTAGTAAAGATCAGTGAGGCACAACCATCACGGGAGGTTATTTTAAAACACATCTTTGAGTAACTGGTATGTCAGGTAGACAAAAACAATCAGTAAGGATAATAAAGATTTGAACAGTAAAATTACCAAAATTATGTAATCGACATATATAGAGTACTTACTGTTCTAAGAGCAAAATTTACCATGTGCCAGTCCATAAAGATGTTTCAACAAATTTCAAAGCCTTATAGAGAACAGGCAACCTTCTCTTACAACCTCCAATTATTTTTTATCCCAGCTTTAATGAAATATAATTTAAAATATAAATATAAGTTAAAGTATTTGAAATAATGACGATACATTTTTTGAATTTTTTATTTTGGTATCATTAATATACAATCACATGAGCAACATTGTGGTTACTAGATTCCCCCCATTATCAAGTCCCTGCCACATACCCCATTACAGTCACTGTCCAGCAGCATTGAAAGATGCTATAGAGTCACTACTTGTCTTCTCTGTGCTACACTACCTACCCTGTGGACCCCCTACATTATGTGTGCTAATCATAATCCCCTTATCCCTCCCTTACCCCTCACCCTCCCCAGTTCCTTTCCCATTGGTAACTGTTAGCCCATTCTTTGGTTCTGTGAGTCTGTTGCTGTTTTGTCCCTTCAGTTGTTGGTTTGTTCTTATACTCCACAGATGAATGAAATCATTTGGTACTTGTCTTTCTCTGCCTGGCTTACTTCACTGAACATAAAACCCTATAGCTCCAACCATGTTGTTGCAAATGGTAGGATTTGTTTTCTTCTTATGGATGAATAATATTCCATTGTGTATATGTACTAACTCTTCTTTATCCACTCATTTAGTGATGGACACTTAGGTTGCTTCCATTTCTTGGCTATTGTAAATAGCGCTGTGATAAATATAGGAGTGCAAATGTCTTTTTAAATCTGGAGGTAAATTCCTAGGAATGAAATTCCTGGGTCAAATGGCATTTCTATTTTTAATTTTTGGAGGAATCTCCGTACTGCTTTCTACAATGGTTGAACTAATTTACATTCCCACCAGCAGTGTAGGGGGGTTCCCCTTTCTACACATCCTCCCCAGTATTTGTTGTTCTTTGTCTTTTGGATGCTGGCCATCCTAACTGCTGTGAAGTGATATTTCATTGTGTTTAATTTGGATTTCTCTGATAATTAGCAATGTGGAGCATCTTTTCTTGGGCCTGTTGACAATCTGAATTTCTTCTTTGCAGAAGTGTCTGTTCAGACCCTCTGCCCATTTTTTAATTGGATTATTTGCTTTTTGTTTGTTGAGGCAGGTGAGCTCTTTATATATTTTGGGTGTCAACCCCTTATCAGATATGTCATTTATGAATATATTGTCCCATACTGTAGGATGCCTTTTTGTTCTATTGATGGTGTCCTTTGCTGTACAGAGCTTTTTAGTTTGATGTAGTCCTACTTGTCCATTTTTGCGTTTGTTTCCTTTGCCCAAGGAGATATGTTCATGAAAAAGTTGCTCATGTTTATATTCAAGATAGTTTTACTATGTTTTCTTCTAAGACTTTTATGGTTTCATGACTTACATTCAGGTCTTTGATCCATTTAGAGTTTACTTTTGTGTATGGAGTTAGACAGTAATCCAGTTTCATTTTATTACATGTTGTTGTCCAATTTTGCTAACAGCAGTTGTTGAAGAGGCTGTCATTTCCCCATTGTTTATCCATGGCTCCTTTGTTGTATATTAATTGACCATATATGCTTTGGCTAATATCTGTACTCTCTATTATGTTCATTTGTCTATGGGTCTGTTCTTGTACCAGCACCAAATGGTCTTTATTATCTTGGCTTTGTAGTAGAGCTTGAAGCTGGGGAGCATAATCCCCCCTGCTTTATTCTTCCTTCTCAAGATTGCTTTGGTTATTGGGGGTCTTTTTTGCTTCCATATGAATTTTAGAACTACTTGTTCCAGTTCATTGAAGAATGCTGTTGGTATTTTGATAGGGATTGCATTGAATCTGTAGATTGCTTTAGGCAGGATGGCCATTTTGACAATATTAATTCTTCCTAGCCAAGAGCATGGGATGAATTTCCATTTATAAGTGTCCTCTTTAATTTCTCTCAAGAATGTCTTGTACTTTTCAGGATATAGTCTTTCACTTCTTTGGTTAAGTTTATTCCTAGGTATTTTATTCTTCTTGATGCAATTCTGAATGGAATTATTTTCCTGATTTCTCTTTCTGCTAGGTCATCGTTAGTGTATAGGAATGCAACAGATTTCTGTGTTTTTATTTTGTATCCTGCAACTTTGCTGAATTCAGATATTAGTTCTAGTAGTTTTGGAGTGTATTCTTTACGGATTTTTATGTACAATATTATTGTCATCTGCAAGAAGTGACAGTTTGACTTCTTCCTTACCATTCTGGATGCGTTTTATTTCTTTGTGTTGTCGGATTTCGATGGCTGGGACCTCCCGTACTATGTTGAATAAAAATGGGGAGAATGGGCTTCCTTGTCTTGTTCCCAATCTTAGAGGAAAAGCTTCCAGCTTTTCACTGTTAAGTATGATGTTGGCTGTGTGTTTTTCATATATGGCCTTTATTATGTTGAGGCACTTGCCCTCTGTACCCATTTTGTTGCTAATTTTTATCATGAATGGGTGTTGAACTTTGTGTAATGATTTTTCAGTACCTTCTGAGATGATCATGTGATTTTTGGCCTTCTTTTATTGATATAGTGGATGATGTTGATGGATTGTTGAATATTGTACCATCCGTGCATCCCTCGGATGGATCCCTCTTGATCATGATGGATAATGTTTTTAATGTATTTTTGAATTCTGTTTGCTAATACTTTGTTGAGTATTTTTGCATCTATGTTCATCAGGTATATTGGTGTATAAGTTTCTTTTTTTGTGGTGTGTTTCCCTGGTTTTGGTATTAGAGTGATGTTGGCTTCATGGAATGAGTTTGGAAGTATTCCCTCCTCTTCTATTTTTTGGAAAAGTTGAAGGAGAATGGGTATTATGTCTTTTCTAAATTTCTGATAAAATTCTGTGGTGAAGTCATCTGGTCCAGGGGTTTTGTTCTTGGATAGTTTTTTGATTACTGATTCAATTTCATTCCTGTTAATTGATCTGTTCAGATTTTCTGTTTCTTCCTGGGTTAGTCCTGGAAGGTTGTATTTTTCTAGAAAGTTGCCATTTCTTCCAGGTTATCCAGTTTGTTAGTATATAATTTTTCATGGTATTCTGCAATAGTTCCTTGTATTTATTTGGTTTCTTTAGTGATTTTTCCGTTCTCATTTCTGATTCTGTTTATGTGTGTACAGTCTCTTTTTTTCTTGATAAGTCTGGCTAGGTGCTTATCGAATTTGTTTATTTTCTCAAAGAACAAGCTCTTGGTTTCATTAATTTTTCTATTGTTTTATTGTTCTCAATTTTATTTACTTCTTCTGTGAACTTTATTATGTCCCTCCTTCTTCTGACTTTGGGCCTCATTTGTCCTTCTTTTTCCTTTTTCAATAATTGTGAATGTAGACTATTCATTTGGGATTTTTTCTTCCTTCTTCAAATAGGCCTGGATTGCTATATACTTTCCTCTTAGAACTGCCTTCACTGCATCCCATGGAAGTTTGGGCTTTGCAGTGTTGTTTTCATTTGTCTCCATATATTGCTTGACCTCTGTTTTAATTTGGTAATTGATCCACTGATTATTTAGGGGCATGTTGTGAAGCCTCCATGTGTTTGTGAGCCTTTTTGGTTTCTTTGTAGAATTTCAATTTTTTGAATTTGCTGAGTATCTTTTTGTGGCCTACTATGGGGTCTATTCTGGACAATGTTATATGTGCACTTGAGAAGAATGTGTATCCTGTTGCTTTTGGATGGAGTATTCTATAGATGTCTGTTAGGTCCAACTGTTCTAATGTATTGTTCAGTGCCTCTGTGTCCTTACTTATTTTCTGTCTGATTTGTCCTTTGGAGTGAGTGGTGTGTTGAAGTCTTCTAAAATGAATGCATTGCATTCTATTTCCCCCTTTAATTCTGTTAGTATTTGTTTCACATATGTAGGTGATCCTGTGTTGGGTACATAGATATTTATAATGGTTATATCCTCTTGTTAGACTGACCCCTGTATCATTATGTAATGTCCTTCTTTGTCTCTTGTTACTTTCTTTGTTTTGAAGCCTATTTTGTCTGATACAAGTACTACAACACTTGCTTTATTCTCCCTATTGTTTGCATGAAACATCTTTTTCCATTCCTTCACTTTTAGTCTGTTTATGCCTTTGGGTTTGAAGTGAGACTCTTGTAGGCAGCATATAGATGGGTCTTACTTTTTTTATCCATGCTGTAAGTGTATGTCTTTTGATTTGTGCCTTCATTCCATTTATATTTAGGGTGATTATCGATAGATATGTACTTATTGCCATTGCAGGCTTTAGATTCATGGTTACCAAAGGTTCAAGGGCAGCTTCTTTACCATCTAGCAGTCTACCTTAACTCACTTATTATGCTATTATAAACACAGTCTGCTGATTCTTTTTTTCTCTCCCTTCTTTTTTTTTCCTCCTTCACTATATGTTAGGTGTCATATTGTGTACTCTTTGTGTATCCCTTTGCTGACTTTGGGGTTGCTGATTTAATTTTGCAAAATGTTTGTATTTACTTGGTCTACTTCCTTTGCTGTGGTTTATTTTCTCTTGTGACAGCTATTTATCCTTAGGCATACTTCCATCTAGAGCAGTCCCTTTAAAATACACTGTAGATCATAAAATACACTATAGAGATGGTTTATGGGAGGTAAATTCCCTCAACTTTTGCTCATCTGGGAATTGTTTAATCCCTCCTTCAAATTTAAATGATAATCTTGCTGGATAGAGTATTCTTAGTTTGAGGCCCTTCTGTTTCACTGTACTGAATATATCATGCCATTTCCTTCTGACCTTAAGGTTTCTGCTGAGAAGTCTGATGATAGCCTGATGAATTTTCCTCTGTAGGCCATCTTTTTTCTCTCTTTGTCTACTTTTAGTACTTTGTCTTGTCTTTCATCTTTGCCATTTCAGTTGTTATATGTCTTGGTGTTGTCCTCCTTGGTCTGTTGTGTTGGTAGATCTGTTGACTTCCATGGCCTGAGAGACTATTTCCTTACCCAGATTGGGGTGGTTTTCAGCAATTATTTCTTCAAAGACAGTTTCTACCCCTTCTTCTGTCTCTTCTCTTGTACACCTATAATGTAAATATTGTTTTGTTTTTATTGGTCACACAGTTCTAATATTCTTTAATTCCTAGAGATCCTTTTTGCTCTCTCTGCCTCAGATTCTCTTTATTCTTGGTCTCTGATTTCTATTTCATTAACTATCCTCCACCTCATCTAATATGCATTTAAATTCCTCCATTGTTTGTTTCGTTTCTATTTTCTCCCTCCTAAATTCATCCCTTAGCTCTTGAATATTTCTCTGTAGCTCCATCAGCATGCTTATGACTTTTATTTTGAATTCTTTTTCATGAAGATTGGTGACTGCAGTTTCACCAATCCCTTTTTTCTGGTGTTTGAGGGATTTTGGAATGAACAAGTTTTGTCTGCCTTTTCATAGTCCTGGAACCATGGGAGTGGTCATCGGCGAGTGGTGCAGGTGTCAGCTGGGATGACAAAATCCCTTCCTGTTTGCTGGTTGCCATGCCTGTCTCCCCTGTCTGTGTGGGTGAACCACGCACAGGGAGCAGCCTCTGGGTTGATGTCTTAAGGTGCCGTGGGCAGGGTGGCCCTCAGGATGGCCTAGGGCGTGGGTCACAGGTGAGCAGTGCAGGTTCTGCTAGGAGAACAGAGTCCCTTTGTGGCTCCCGGTCTCAGCTCCTGTCTCTGCTCTCTATGCTGGTCATCCGCATGCAAGGAGCAGCCTCTGAGCCTGGCCCGGTTAGCTGTGTGCAGGAAGAAGCCTCTGTTTTAAACTGTGTAGTTGCTGTAGGCGGGGTTTCCCTCCTGCTGGTCTGCAGCAATGGCCTGGAGAGCTGGTTTGCGCACAGGTGCAGGTGCAGAGGAAGGAACTGAAGGCTGCTTATTGCTTATCATGGTGAGGGGCCTTGGGGCTGCATTTCCAACCAGGGGGATAGGACTCGTGAAGCTCCTGAAAGTTCCCAGCCTGCAGAGCTGACTGTGCAGGGATGATTTTTTCCACCTGTTCCTCCTCCTAAACCTTTGCCCCTTTAAGACTTTTAAAGCACCTGCTTTTCTTTTGTCCCAGGGCAGCAGGTTCTGGGAACCTGTTCGCAGTCTCAGTCTCAGACTTTGCTTTTCATCTCCTCTAATCTCCAGAGCACCATGCAATGTGGGTCTGTGCTCCTGGGGTAGATTTCTAGGGCTGGGTATTTATCAGTCCTGTGCTTCCACTCCCTCCCCCCTCTGATTCTTTTCCTCCCATTGGTGACCTGGGGTGGGGGAGTGCTCAGGTCCTGCCAGGTCATGGCTTTTTACTTTACCCTTTTCCATGAGATGTTGACTTCTCCCAGATGTAGACTGGCTGGTGTACTGTTACTTCTGGTCACTCTTTTAGGAATAGTTGTATTTTCTATATTTTCAAAATATATGTGGCTTTGGGAAATTTCTGTCATACTACTCATGCCTCCATCTTTCCCGTGATTCTATTTGATACATTTTTATATTATGAAATGATTACCACAATAAGGAGTTAACAGATCATTCTCTCACATATTTGCAATTATTTTTTGAGTGTAAATATTTAAGATTTACTCTCTTAGCAACTTACAAGTATATACTAGAGCACTGTTAACTACACTCAACATGCTTTATACTAGATCCCCAGAACTTATTTATCTAAAAACTGGAAGTATGTACCTTTTGAACAACATCTCATCTCCCCTACCTCTAAGCCCCTGGCAACCACGATTCTACTCTTTGTTTCTATGAATACAACTTTTTCTCTCTTTAAAAAGTTTTTAGTCAATGGTAAAAAGCTCACTAGAAATTCCTATATATTTAGAAAAAAAACCCTTTACAGCCAACTCACAAGTCAAAGAAACAACACAATATAAATTAGAAATACTTCAAACTAAATGATGCTGAAATAACGTTTATCACATCTTAAGTGATACTGTTAAACAGTACTGTTTCTTAAAACAATTTAAGATTAAGGGGGAAAGGGAGGAGGAGAGATGAAGGAGCTGATGTTAGCAAAGGTAAAGTTCTGTGTGGTGACAACTGGTAAGTCTGCAATGGTTGTGCTGGCTGGTGATTTTGTCAGTGATAGAGGTGGCTGAGTTTGTGTAGAGCAGTTTTCTGTCAACTGTGATCATTCCTGTTGTGTGTTTGCTAATAATGGCTTCTGCTTTTCTTCCTTGTTCCTAGCTGGTTCTGTGTGTCTGAGCTTTGTGGGTCTGGGTGGGGTGAAACTGAAAGGGGACTTTTGTGCATTGTTCCAAGGGCTTAGGGGAGCTTGTTGCTCACTCTGTTCTTCCTTTACTGGTTGGGGGAGTTCTTTCTAGCTAGGAAGTTCTTTCTGGCAATGAAAAATGCCAGCTTGGGGAATGACATGCTGCAAGCCCAATGAAGTTGTCTTCCTTTCTTCTTGTGCAATTATTCTCAATATTTTTGTTCCAGTATTGCTAAAATGACCTAGGTGGACTCTAGGTCTCCCAGAGCTTTTCCTTTTTCATGGATAGCTATCTATTCATTGATGTTTGTGGAGGATGTGAAAGCTGGATTCTCCTATACTGCCATTTTTTCATGTCCTTCATTTGTCTTTTTGATCCTGACTGGATTACTTCCACTGCCTTGTCTTTGAGTTCACTGATTCTTTCTTCTGCTCATCTAGTCTGATGTTTAATCCCTCTGTTGAATTTTCAGTTCAGTTATTGTATTTTTCAACTGTGATTTCAGTTTGGTACTTTCTTATATTTTCTCTTTGTTGTAATTCTCACTTTGTTCATGCATTGTTCTCCTGACCTTATTGAGCATCTTTGTGACCATTATTTTGAACTCTTTATCAGATAAAACCACTTATCTCCATTTATTTAAGGTGTGTTTTTGGTTTTAACTTGCTTTTTTGTTTGGAACATATTCATCAGTTTCTTCATTTTCTTGGATTCTCTGTTGGTTGCTATGCATTAGAAAAAGTAGCCACCTTTTTTGGCTTTGAAGGAGTGGTCTTGTGTAAATGTATCTTATCATTCAGTCCAGATTTAGCTTTTGGTTATCTCTCAAATCTCTGGATTGTCCAAGCAGCCCACTATGATACTGTTTTTTCTTAGTAGTTGAGTTTGTGCCAATACCCGTCAGTGTCCCACAGGGAGGGATCTGAGTCAATATCTAGATACATGCTGATTGGGAGCCAGACACTCAGACAGTGGCCTTTAATAGTATGCAAGAAGACCTCTTTCAGGGAACTAGTTTGAGCAGAGCATTTCTGTCTGCTCCCCCTGTGCTGAGCCCTGTGCGTATCACCAGTTTAGAACTGTTTCTTAGGAACAGCTATAGGCCAACTAACTAGACAAACTAGAAGAAACAGTAGAATATTTAGAAACATACAAACTACCAAGACAGAATCGGGAATAGAAAATATGAATAGACAAATTACTAGTAAGGAAGTTGAATTACTAATCAAAAGTCTCCTAGTGAAGAAAAATCCAGGACCAGATGGCTTCACTAATGAATTTTACTAAGCATTTAAAGAAGAATTAATGACAATACTCAAACTCTTCCAAAAAGTCAAAGAGGAGACGACACTTCAAAACTTACTTTACTAGGCCAGCATCATCCTGATACCAAAGCCAGAAAAGGACTCTACCAGAAAAGGAAAACTACAGATAATATTCATGAGGAGTAGAGATGCAGAAATTCTCAATAAAATATTAGCAAAGTGAATTCAGCAGCACATTACAAGGATCATTCACCATATCCAATTGGGATTCATACCTGGGTTGCAAGGATGGTACAACATATGCAAATGGATCAGTGTGACATATCACATTAACAGAATGAAAGAAAAAAATAATGCAATTTATCTCAGTAGATGCAAAAGAGCATTTGACAAAATTCAACATCTGTTCAAGATATAAACTCTTAACAAATTAGGTATAGAGGGAATATACCTCAACATAATAAAGACCATATATCATAAGCCTATGGGTAATATCATATTCAGTGAAAGTTGAAAGATTTTCCTCTAAGATCAGGAACAATAAAAGGGTTCCCACTCTTACCATTCATATCACCACAGTAGTGGAAGTCCTTTCCAGAGCAATCATGAAAAAGAAATAAAAGGCACCAGAATTGGAAAGAAAGAAGTAAAATTTTATGTATAGAAAATCCTAGACACCACCAAAAAACTGTTAGATCTAATCAGAAAATTCATGAATGCTGCAGGTTACAAAATTAACATACAAAAATCAGCAGTGTTTCTATACACTAATAATGAATTATCAGGAAAATAAAGAAACCAATTCCATTTTCAATAGCATCAAAAATGATAAAATTCTTCAGAATAAACTTAACCAAGTAGGTGAAATTCTCTACTCTGAAACCCTAAAAAACTGATGAGAGAAATTCAAGAAGACACAAATAAATGGAAAGGTATCTCATATTCATGGATTGGAAGAATTTATATTAAAATTTCCATGCTACCCAAAGCCATCTATAGGTTGAATGTAATTTATTTCAAGATTCCAAGGACATTTTTTACAGAAGTGGAAGAAAAATCCTAAAATTTATCTGTAACTACAAAAATACCCCAAATAGCCAAAGCAATTCTGAGAAAGAACAAAGTGGGAGGCATCATACTGTCTGATTTTAAGCTATAGCCATAAAAAAGTATGGTACTAGTATAAAAACAGACAAGAAGATCAATGGAACAGAACTGAGAGTTCAGAAATAAACTCAGCCATATAGTTTCAACTAATATTTAACAAAGTAGCTGAGCACATTCAATGGAGAAAGATAGTCTCTTCAATAAATGGTGCTGGGAAAATTGGGTATTCATATGCAAAAGAATGAAACTACCAAAATATCTTATACCACTTAACAAAAATCAACTTGAAATGGATTAAAGATTTAACCATAAGACCTATCTCAGTGACATTGGGCCTAGGAAAGACATTTTTGGTTATGACACTTAAAGCAGAAGCAACAAAATAAAAAATAAACAGGTGGAACTGTATCAAGCTAAAAAGTTTCTACACAGCAAAAGAAACAATCAACAAAATGAAAAGATGAACCATAGGATAGTAATACATATTTACATAAGATATATCTGATAAGGGGTTAACATCCAAAATTTGTAAAGACTCAATAGCAAAAAACCCAAATAATCTAATTAAAAAATGGACAAAGGATCTGAATAGACATACTTCCCAAGGAGCTGTATGAAAGGCCAACAGGAAAATGAAAAGATACTCAACGTCACTAGTCACCAGGGAAATGCAAATTAAAACCACAATGTGCTATAACCACATACCCTTAGGATGGCCATCATAAAAAAGACAAGAGATAATGCTGGCAAGGATATGGAGAAAAGGGAAACATGTGCACTGTTGGTGGGATTATAAATTTGTGTAGCTACTATAGAAAACAATAGGGGAGCTCCTCAAAAAAAAAATAGAACTACCATATGATCCAGTAATTTGACTTCTGGAAATATATCCAAATGAAATAATAGCATGAACTGGAAAAAATAGCTCCACCCCAGGATCATGGCAGCATTATTTACAATAGCCAAGACATGAAACAGCCTAAGCGTGTATCAGTGAATGGATAAAGGAGTTGTTGTTACATATTGGTATATATAATTCACCTATAAAATATGAGGACATCCTGCAATTTGCAGCAACATGGGTGGACTCTGAGGGCAAGTGAAATAAGTCAGGCAGAAAGACAAATACAGTATGATCTCACTTATATGCAGAATCTAAAAAAAACAAACAAGAAACAAACTAAACTTGTAGAAAAAGAGATCAGATTGCAGATATCAGAGTCAGGCTTAGGGGCAAGGGAAATTGGAAAAAGGTGGTTGAAAGGTACAAACTTCCAGTTACAAGGAAAACAAATACTAGGGATGTAATGTATACATCAATTAATGATGACTATAGTTAATACCTCTGTTTAACATATAGGAAAATTGTTAAGTGAGTAAGTCCTAAGGGTTCTCATCACAAGGAAATTCATTTTTCATTTCTTTGAGGTTTTCCATGCATTTTAAAATTTTGCTATTATTAATATATAATTACATGAGGAACATTATGGTTACTAGACTCCCCCTATTATGAAGTCCCCACCACATACCCCATTGTAGACACGGTCCATCAGCGTAGTAAGATGTTATAGAATCACTACTTGTCTTCTCTGTGTTATACTGCTTTCGCCGTATCCACCCACCCACCCCCACCCCTGCTACGTTATGTTTGCTAATTGTAATAACCCTTTTCCCCCTTATCCCTCTCTTCCCACCCATCTTCCGCAGTCCCTTACCCTTTGGTAACTGTTAGTCCATTCTTAGGTTCTGTGAGTCTGCTGCAGTTTTGTTCCTTCAGTTTTTTCTTTGTTCTTGTACTCGACAGATGAGTGAAATCATTAGGTACTAGTCTATCTCTGCCTGGCTTATTTCACTGAGTATAATACCCTCTAGCTCCATCCATGTTGTTGCGAATGGTAGGATTTGTTTTCTTCTTATGGCTGAATAATATTCCATTGTGTATATGTACCACATCTTCTTTATCCATTTATCTACAGATGGACACTTAGGTTGCTTCAATTTCTTGGCTATTGTAAGTAGTGCTGCGATAAACATAGGGGTGCATAGCAGACGTAATGTTGGGGGGGCTTGGGGAGGGCTGTACAACTCAGAGAAGACAAGTCGTGATTCTATAGGATCTCACTATGCTTATGGACAGTGACTGTAATGGGGTTGGTGGGGGGACCTGATGAAGTGGGAAGTTTAATAACCATAATATTTCACATGTAATTGTAGATTAATGATACCAAAATAAATATAAAAAATTAAATAGAAAAGAACTTGATGAATGTAATTTTAATAAAATGCCAAAGAAAATACAATAAAATGGTAACTACACTGTATTAGAAACTAGAATTAAATTGGCATGGTATTTGGTCTGAAAAATAGTTTCACAATGAGATTTCAGCAAGTGTTAGCATAATCCTATTAAAATTTGAATATTCAAAAAAAAAACTGGGCTGCTGCATTCTTAGGGTAAATTCCTAGGAGTGAAATTCCTGGGTCAAATGGTATTTCTATTTTGAGTTTTTTGAGCAACCTCCATACTGCTTTCCACAATGGTTGTACTAATTTACATTCCCCTTTCTCCACATCCTCGCCAACATTTGTTGTTTGTCTTTTGGATGGCGGCCATCTTAACAGGTGTGAGGTGATATCTCACTGTGGTTTTAATTTGCATTTCTCTGATGACTAGTGAGGTGGAGCATCTTTTCATGTGCCTGTTGGCCATCTGAATTTCTTCTTTGGAGAAGTGTCTGTTCAATTCCTCTGCCCATTTTTTAATTGGCTTATTTGCTTTATGTTTGTTGAGGTGTGTGAGTTCTTTATATAATTTGGATGTCAACCCCTTATTGGATATGTCATTTATGAATATATTCTCCCATATTGTAGGATGTCTTTTTGTTCTACTGATGGTTTCCTTTGCGATAGAGACACTTTTTAGTTTGATATAGTCCCATTCGTTCATTTTTGCTTTTGTTTCCCTTGCCCAGGGAGATATGTTCATGAAGAAGTTGCTCATGTTTATGTCCAAGATATTTTTGACCATATTTTTTTCCAAGAGTTTTACGGTTTCATGACTTACATTCAGGTCTTTGATCCATTTTGAGTTTACTTTTGTGTATGGGGTTAGACAGTAATCTAGTTTCATTCTTTTACATTTAGCTGTCCAGTTTTGCCAACACCAGCTGTTGAAGAGGCTGTCATTTATTTCCCCATTGTATATCCATGGCTCCTTTATCATATATTAATTGACTATATGTGCTTGGGTTTATGTCTGGACTCTCTGTTCTGTTCCACTGTTCTATGGGTCTGTTCTTGTGCCAGTACCAAATTGTCTTGATTCTGGTAGCTTTGTAGTAGAGCTTGAAGTCAGGGAGCATTATCTCCCCTGCTTTACTGTTCCTTCTCAGGATTACTTTGGCTATTCGGGGTCTTTTGTGGTTCCATATGAATTTTAGAACTATTGGCTCTAGTTCATTGAAGAATGCTGTTGGTATTTTGATAGGAATTGCACTGAATCTGTAGATTGCTTTAGGCAGGATGGCCATTTTGACAATATTAATTCTTCCTAGCCAAGAGCATGGGATGAATTTCCATTTATTAGTGTCCTCTTTAATATCTCTTAGGAGTGTCTTGTAGTTTTCAGGGTATAGGTCTTTCACTTCCTTGGTTAGGTTTATTCCTAGGTATTTTATTATTTTGGATGTGATTGTGAATGGAATTTTTGTCCTGATTTCTTTTCTGCTGGTTCATCATTAATGTGTAGGAATGCAACAGATTTCTATGTATTAATTTGTATCCTGGAACTTTGCTGAATTCAGATATTAGATTTAATTTTGGAGTGGATTCTTTAGGGTTTTTTTTGTACACTATCATGTCATCTGCAAACATGGACAGTTTGACTTCTTCCTTGCCAATCTGGATGCCTTTTATTTCTTTGTGCTGTCTGATTGCCATGGCTAGGACCTCTAGAACTATGTTGAATAAAAGTGGGGAGAGTGGGCATCCTTGTCTTGTTCCCAATCTTAAAGGAAAAGCTTACAGTTTCTTGCTGTTAAGTATATGTTGGCTGTGGGTTTGTCATATATGGCCTTTATTATGTTGAGGCACTTGCCCTCTATACCCATTTTGTTGAGGGTTTTTAGCATAAATGAATGTTGAATTTTGTCAAATGCTTTTTTAGCATCTATGGAGATGATTATGTGGTTTTTGTGCTTCTTTTTGTTGATGTAGTGGATGAAGATGATGGATTTTCGAATGTTGTATTATCCTTGCATCCCTGGGATGAATCCCACTTGTTCATGATCAATAATCTTTTTGATGTATTTTTGAATTCAGTTTGCTAATATTTTTTTGAGTATTTTTGCATCTATGTTCATCAGGGATATTAGTCTGTAATTTTCTTTTTTTGTGGTGTGTTTGTGTGGTTTTGGTATTTGAGTGATGTTGGCCTTGTAGAATGAGTTTGGGAGTATTCTCTCCTCTTCTACTTTTTGGAAAACTTTAAGGAGGGTAGGTATTAGGTCTTCACTAAATGTTTGATAAAATTCAGCAGTGAAACCATCTGGTCCAGGAGTTTTGTTCTTAGGTAGTTTTTTGATTGCCAATTCAATTTCTTAGCTGCTAATTGGTCTATTCAGATTTTCTCTTTCTTCCTGGGTCACCCTTGGAAGGTTGTATTTTTCTAGAAAGTTGTCCATTTCTTCTATGTTATCCAGTTTGTTAGCATATAATTTTTCATAGTGTTCCCTCATAATTCTTTGTATTTCTGTGGTGTCCATAATTATTTTTCCTTTCTGATTCCTGATTCTCTTCATGTGTGTAGACTCTCTGTTTTTCTTGATACGCCTGGCTAGGGGTTTATCTATTTTGTTTATTTTCTTAAAGAATCAGCTCCTGCTATCATTGATTCTTTCTATTGTTTTATTCTTCTCAATTTTATTTATTTCTGATTTAATCTTTATTATGTTCCTCCATCTACTGACTTTGGGCATCATTTGTTCTTCCTTTTCTGGTTTCATTGTGAGTTTAGACTTTACATTTGGGATTGTTCCAGACAGACTGTCCTTACAATATTTACTATTTTTTTTTTTAACTTTAGACACTCTGGTGGCTATATAATGAGTCTCAGAGTAGTTTTAGAGGTTATTTGCCTAAGAACTAATGAGTCTGAATATTTTTTATCCAAGCATTATTGCACTTTTGGATAGCCTTTTTATTAAAAACTGTTAGAGTCCCTTACGTATTTTTTCAATTGGGATGTTTTTTATTCCTTTATAAAAAATTCTTGTATATTTTGCATAGGAGCCCTTTTAAAAATCATGTTTGTAGATAAATCTTATCATACTCTGTGGTTTGATAAAGAGAATTTCTTCATGTGAATATAATCTAGCTTTACATTTTTTATGGCTAGCATTTTTTTAACATTCTATTTAAGAAAGCAATCCTCTTATGAAGATATAGTCCCATGATATTTTCTAGAAGCTTAATCTTTTAAATTATACCTGTAATTGACTTTATTTTGTGTATGGTGTATATTAGATGTCACACCTATTTTCTTCCCTTATTGATATATAATGGCCCCAGCAACATTTTTTGAAAAGACTTTAAGTCAGGCAGAGAAAGACAAATACCAAATGATTTCCTTCACTTGTGGATTATAACAACGAAGCAAAACAGCAGGAACAAAACAGCAGTAGACTCACAGACTCCAGGAAGAGACTAGAGGTTACCAAAGGGGAGGGGTGGGGGAGGGGTGGGGGAGGGTGGGTGGGGAGGGAGGAAGAAGGGGATTGAGGGGTGTTATGATTAGTACACATGGTATGTGTGGGTCATGGGGAAGACACTAGCACAGAGAAGACAAGTAGTGACTCTGTGGCATCTTACTACACAGATGGACAGTGACTGCAATGGGGTGTTGGGGGGCACTCAATAATATGGGTGAATATAGCAACCACATTGTTTTTCTTGTGAAACCTTCATAAGAGTGTATATCAATAATACCTTAATAAAAAAAAGACTTTTATTTATCATTGCTTTGGAAGGCCATTTTAAAAATAGATCCTATGTCTATCTATGTACATGATGTTTTTTAATTTTATTTATTTTATTTTCTCTCCTTTTGCTAATACCACATAGTCTTAGTTGTGGTAAATTTATATTAAGACTTGATATCTGGTGGAGTATTTTCATCTTGCTCTTTTTTCAAGAGACTCTTGTCTGTTCTATCTCCCTGGAATTTTAATGTAAATTTCAGGATAAGCTTTGCAATTTCAGCCAAAGATATCCAATGGGATTGTGATTAGGATTGGTTTGAACCCATAGGTCACTGTGGAGAGAACAATATTGAACCTTTCAGTCCATGAAAACAGTAGATTTTTCTATTCATTTTGGTCTTTATTTATTTTCAAAGTTGCTTTATAAAGCTCTTCACAGAGGTTTTGTATATCTTTTGTTAGGTGAATTCCAAGGTAGTTTATATTGTGATGCTATTTTAAATTAGTTTAAAATTTTTATTTTATAACTGTCACTGAAAAAATTATTAATTGAACAATATTTTAATTACTGGAACAATAATTAAATTATTAACAATTCCAGAGGAATTGAAATTTTAGACCCTACACTTTTACATTAAAATGCCAATGCTTACAAGAGATGGATTTCACCTTTTCTATAACTCTTTCAACTTATGATTGAAACTTGTATATATTTAATTAAAAATGCTTAAAGGGATACATAGTTTCTAAAATTCTTCTAGGGGATAATTCTAGGGGATATGATCAAACATTTTTGAAAAAACATGAATACAGAGAATAATGGTTCTCTGTCCTCTAATTGTCCCAGAATCACCTAAAAATATGTAAAAATACAGATGCCTGGATTCCACCTGTGGTAGGCAGCTTTTGACATGACTCTCAATGATTCCTATTTCCTGGTAGTCATATCCTTCTAACTCCTCTTCTGTGTATGGGCTAGACTTCCTTCTAACAAAAGTGATGGGTGTCACTTATGTGACTAGGTTACAAATTTTGTCTGACTGCCTAACATTTTCTCTTTGACTCTCCTCACTTGTTTGTATTGATGGAGAGAGCTACCTGGCAACTACCTGAGAACAACCTCCAGCCAATAGCCAGTGAGGGAGGGAGTCCTTCAGTCCCATAGCATGCAGGGAAATGAATCCCATCAACAACCCCTGAATAAGCTTGGAAGTGGATTTAGTCCCAGCTGAACCTTCAGGTAACTGTGTCCCCAGACACCCTTGTGATGGTAGCCTTGTGAAAGACCCTGAAGCATAGTACCCAGCTAAGCTGAATATGCCCAGCTGTATTCAGGTGCTAGATCCTGAACCACAGAAGTTGTGAGATGATAAACATGTATTGTTTTGCTCTGTTAAATTTTGGGGTAGTTTCCTACACAGCAGTAGATATCTAATATACCACCCAGACATCTGATTTCAGTTGGTCTTAAGAGGGGCCCCAGCATCCATTAAAAAAAAAAACTATTGTGGTGAAAAACATGTAGCATAAAAATGACCATCTTAACCATTTTTAAGTGTGTAATTAAGTAGTGTTAAGTATATTCACATTATTTTGAAATGGATAATGGAACTAGCCTCCATATTTTTTATTAGAGTATCATTGATATACAATCTTATGTTGGCTTCAAATACACAACACAGTGGTTCAACATTTACCCATACTATCAAGTCCTCATCCCTTCCAGTACAGTCACTGTCCATCAATGTAGTACGATGTTACAGAATCTTTAACTGTATTCTCCGTGCTGTATTACCATAACTGTGAATGACCTATATTGTGATTGCAAATTATTGTACCACTTAATCCCCTTCTACATCCCCTTACCCAATCCCTCTCCCCCTGGCAACTGCTAGTCACTTCTCAGTGTCTGTGAGTCTACTGCTATTTTGTTCCTTCTGTGTTGCTTTGTTTTTATACTCCACAAATAAGTGAAATCATTTGGTATTTGTCATTCTCCACCTGACTTATTTCACTGAGCATAATACCCTCTAGATCCATCCATGTTGTTGAAAATGGGAGGATTTTTCTTTTTATGGCTGAATAATATTCCATTGTGTATGTGTACCACATCTTTATCCATTCATCTACTGATGGACACTTAGGTTGCTTCCATATCTTCTAGCCTCCATATTTTTAGAAAGCTTCCCAGTTAATTCTAATGTGCGGGAATGATTGCAAACAACTTCCCTAAAAAGACACTTGTATATATTCACTAACATTCTTAGAAAAGGGCTCATAGAAATGTTATTCATAATAATAAAATATTTGAGAAATATTTTCAGTAGTGGTACTCAGCTTTCCAGTAGTGGTAGACAGATATATTAATGTGGTCTATTTGTACAATGGAATACTACAACAGTGCAAATAAAGTTTAATTAATCAACATGATTTTCAAAAGCGAACATAAATAAGTCATAGGAAATCATTCTTTCCTTCGTTTAGTTCACAAATATTTGTTTATTGCATGTTGTGTGCTGGGAAGTTATTTATGCTATGTAATAAACCCAAAGTTCAGGGGCTTAAAACAACCATGTATTTATTCAAGATGTTGAAATTTAGGCTGGACTAAACTGCACATTTTCCTGTTGGTCTAATCTGAGTTACCCATGTGGCTGCAGTCATCTGGTGGCTTGACTGGGGCTGAGGGTCTAAGGATACCTCCCTTACGCATCTTGAGTCTGCAGCTGACCATCTGTGGGGCCTCTTTCTCCGTTCAGAAGACTAGCCCTGCTCTTGATAACCTCCTATACTTTATACCTGCTTTTCACTCTGTTTGAAATATTCTTCCACCAGATCACCAGGGTGATTCTTTTAGATCATTAGGAAAGAAATCACATCTATTTATATATAAAAAAACATAATAGGAAACTATACCCCCAACACTCTTTTATTGACATTCTTTACTGAAATTTTCCAGACAGTAATAACTTGCTTTTAATTTACATCAAGTAGAAATGGATGGCTTCATTGTGAGACTTTAGGTAATATTTCTACAAGCTGAAAAAAATATTTTGGGGGTGGTTGATGGTGATACCTGAAATTCTTACACTGTGATATGGGTGACTTTTTATTGCTGCCTCCATTTTATACTTGTGAACAGTAAGCTATTTATTAGTTTTTTACATTACTGTATTATATGTATATATAAATATAAAATTACTGATCAGATGATTATCTTCTAGATATAAAGGTGCTGAAGATTGATCAGATACAGCTGGTTGTTGGTGGGTTTGTAGGATTGAAATGAAAATCACAAGCTCCTATTGAGGATTAATCATGTGATGAAAGACAGGTGATAAAGAACAATGTGAGTTAGATGTCAGCCCCAATTTTATGTCCACGTAAAAATTCATATTTGGAAATAGGGTATTTGCAGATGTAATTAAATTGTAAGTTAGGGTGAAGTAATGCTGGATTAAAGTGGGCCCTAAATTCAATTACTGAGAAGAGGCACAGAAACACAGAGAGGGAAGACAGCTGTGTGAAGACACACACAGATATATATATAGTGAGAAGTCCATGTGACAATAAAGGCAGATAGTGGAATGGTATATCTGAAAGCCAAGGACACCAAAGATTGCCACAAACCAACAGAAGCTAGGATGAGATAGGAAGGATTCCTTCCTAGACCCTTCAGAGAGAGAATGACCCTGCCATCACCTGTATTTCAGGTTTCCAACCTCCAGAACTATGAAAGAATAAATTTCTGTTGGGTTAAGCCACCAAGTTGTAGTAATTTGTAATGGCAGCCCTAGGGAAATAATTCAGAAACTATTAACATAATTTATAGTATTGCTTAGGGATGACTCACCCCATATATTGTTTCTACCTTCAAAATTATTTTACTGGATTGTAGGCTTACAATAGTCATATAAATAGTCACATAAATTCAAAAGTTGGGTGGAATTAGGCAAGTTAAAATATTAAATTTGATTCTTCATTTTGAAGATTTTATGAATAAGTACTAGGAGATTATTGTATAAAATGTCTATCCATAAAAAGGCAAAGTAAATGTTTATATTAAATGTATCTTGCTAATTATCTCCAAGAGATTCTAATATAAATAGGAGAAACCACATAGCATATTGCCAGGTACATAACCAAATTGTGTGGAAGAATATAATAGGAATAGAAATATAAAAATCAACTAATTTAAATAAATACTGACTGGAGAAATGTGAAACTATGTGATTAAGACAAAAGTATAATTAAATTTCAAGCAAAAAATTATATGTACCATTTTTAACCTATACTTTAAAGCTTCTTTACTGAAAGGTATTTTTATTTTTCACCAGAATATATGCTATCATGTAGAATTGATTTTCCCCCTATAGTTCATCCTCTCTCTATCCATTATGTCTATGATTCTCAGGACCAGATAATGATCTCAGATTAATAGAAAATTTGAATTTTGTTGGAAAGAACTAAGTGATTCTACATTGCTGTGAAGGTTAAACAGCAATGAAAAATGGGCGGAGAATTAAAAAATCACAAGAGGAAGAAATTTCATAAAAATTGCATATAATAAAAAGCAAAGTCATATAGCATTCATCTTTCTTTTTTCACTTAGCATGATACCCTTTAGGACCATCCATGTTGTCACAAATGGCAAAATTTCCTTTTTTATGGCCGAATAGTATTCCATCATGCATATGTAACATATCTTCTTTACCCATTCATCTATTGAGGGACACTTTGGTTGCTTCCATATCTTGGCTATTATAAATAATGTGGCAATAAACATAGGGTGCATATATCTTTTTGAATCAGGGACTTTTTTTCTTTGTATAAATTCCTGAACAGTAGTTACTGGGTCATGTGGCATTTCTATTTTTAGGTTTTTGAGGAACCTCCATACTGCTTTCCAGTGGCTGCACCAACTTATATTCCAACCAACAGTGGAGGAGAGTTCCCTTTTCACCATATTCTTATCAACACTTGTTATTTCTTGTCTTTTGAATAGTGGGAATTCTGACTGGTGTGAGGTGATTTCTCATTGTGGTTTCGATTTGCATTTCCCTGATGAGTAGTGATGTGGAGCCATATTTTCACTTGCCTGTTGTCCCTCTATATGTCTCTTTTTGGAAAAATGTCCATTCAGGTCCTCTGCCCACTTTTAATTGGATTATTTGTTTTTCTGGCATTGAGTCATATGAATTCCTTATATATTTTAGGTATTAGCCCTTATTGGATATATCACTTGCAAATATATTCTCCCACACAGTAGGTTGCGTTTTTTGTTTTGTTGATGGTTTGCTTTGCTATGCAGTTTTTTAGTTTGATGTAGTGCCACTTGTTTATTTTTGCTTTTGTTTCCCTTACAAAACATGTATTCAGAAAAAAATTGCTCATGCTGATGCTCAAAAGATTCTTGACTACGATATCTTCTAAAAGTTTTATGGTTTCATGTCTTGCATTAACATATTTAGTCCATTTTGTCTTTACTTATGTGTATGGTGTTTAGGGAGTAATCCAGTTTGATTCTCTTGCATGTAGCTGTCCAGTTTTCCAGTCAAGAGATTGTCTTTTCCCCATTGTATACTCTTGCCTTCTTTGCAGTATATTAATTGGCTATATAGGCATGGGTTTACTTCTGGGCTCTCTATTCTATTCCTTTGGTCTATGTATATGTTCTTGTGCCAGTACCATACTGTTTTGATTACTGTAGATTTGTAGTACAGCTTGAAACTAGGAAGCATGATATCTCCAGCTTTGTTCTTGAGGAAGATTACTTTAGTTATTTGGGGTCTTTTGTAGCTCCATATGAATATTAGGATTATTTGTTCTAGTTCAGTGAAAAATGCCACTGGTATTTTGATAGAGATCACATTGAATCTGTAGATTGCTATGGGCCATATGACCATGATAATCTTTCCATGTATTTGTGTCTTCAATTTCTGCTAGTATCTTGCCATTTTGTCAATATTAGTTCTTCCTATCCATGAGCATGGGATAGCTTTCCATTTATTTGTGTTATCTTTCAAAGTATAGGTTTTTCACCTCCTTGGTTAGATTTATTCCAGGTATTTTATTCTTTTTTGATGCAATTGTAAATAGGATGTTTTCTTACTTTCTCTTTCTGCTAGTTCACTGTTTATATATAAAAAGATAACAAATTTATGTACATTGATTTTTGTATCCTTTGACTTTACTGAATTTATTTATTAATTCTAACAGGTTTTTTGGTGGAGTCTTTACTGTCATCTACATATAGTATCATGTCATCTGCAAATAGTGACAATTTTACTTCATCCTTACTAATTGGATGCTTTTTATCTCTTTTCTTGTCTGATTGCTGTGGGTAGGACTTTTAGGACTATGTTGAATAAAAGTGGTGAGAGTTTATATCCTTGTCTTGTTCCTGATCTTAGAAGAAAAACTTTGAGCTTTTTTCCATTGAGTATAATCTTAGCTGTGGGTTTGTCTTACATGGCCTTTATGTTGAGATATGTGCCCTGTACACATTGTTGAAATTTTTTATCATGAATAGATGTTGAATTTTGTCAAATGCCTTTTCTGCATCTATTGAGATGATCATATGGTTTTTAAAAATTAAAGTGCTGTTAATATACAATCATATTGGTTTCAAATGTACATCCCAGTGGTTTAACAGTCCCATGATCAACTTATATTGTGATTGCAAATTATTGTGCCCCTTTATCCTCCTCCCCCTCCCCCTGGGCATGTCCCAACCCCTCCCCCTTGGTAACCACTAGTCACTTCTCAGTGTCTATGAGTATACTGCTGTTTTGTTCCTTGTGTTTTGCTTTGTTTTTATATTCCACAAATAAGTGAAATCATATGGTATTAGTCTTTCTTCACCTGGTATATTTCACTAAACATAATACCCTCTAGATCCATCTTTGTTGTTCAAATGACAGTATTTCTTTTCTTTTAATGGCTGAATAATATACATTGTGTATATGTACCACATCTTCTTCCTTCCTTTTGTTTTTATCCTTCCAATGTGGTGTATCACATTGATTTCCAAATACTGAACCATCCTTGCATCCCTGGAATAAATCCTACTTGATTGTGGTGAATGATCTATTTGATGTATCTTTGAATTCAGTTTGCTAATATTTTGAGAATTTTTGCATTAATGTTCCCCAGGGATATTGGTCTATAACTTCCTTTTTTTGTATTGTCTTTGTCTGGCATTGATATTAGAGTAATAGTGGCCTTGTGGAATGAGTTTGAAAGTACACCCTTCTCTTCTATTTTTTGAAATACTTTAAGAGCGATGGGCATTAGCTCTTCTTTAAATGTTTGGTAGAATTCAGATGTGAATCCCTCTGGTAAGGACTTTTGTTTTGGGGATTTTTTTGATTATTGATTTGATATTATTACTAGTAATTGGTCTGTTCAGACTTTTTATTTCTTCCTGGTTCAGTCTTGGAGGATTGTATATTTCTAGGAATTTATCAATTTATTCTAAGACGTCTGATTTATTGGCATATAATTTTTCATACTAATCTCTTATAATCAATATTATTTCTGTGCTGTCTGTTGGAATTTCTCCTTTCATTTCTAATTTTATTTATTTGAATCCTCTCTTTTTTTCTTTTTGTCTAACTAGAGGTTTATCAATTCTGTTATTTTTTCAAAGAACAAGCTCATAGTTTCATTGATCCTTTGTATTGTTTTCTCAATCTCTATTTCATTTATTTCTGCTCTCAACTTTACTATGTCTTTCCTTCTACTAACTTTGGGCTTTGTTTTTTCTTCTTTCCCCAGTTCCTTTAGGTGGCCTTGTTCTTAAGGTAGGCCTGTATTGCTATAAACTTCCCTTTTAGGACTGGTTTTCCTGCGTCCCAAAGATTTTGGACCACTGTATTTCTATTTTCATTATTTTCCAATTATTTCTTAATTTCCCCTTTGATTTCATCAAAGATCAATTGGCTGTTTAGCAGTATGGTGTTTACTGTCCAAGTGTTTGTGTTTTTCCTGTTGCTTTTATGTAATTAATTTCCAGACTCACACTATTGTGGTCAGAAGAGATTCTTGATATGATTTCAGTCTTTGTAAATTTATTAAGACTTGCTTTGTGGAGAAGGTTCTATGTGAACTTGAAAACAATGTGTATACTGCTGCTTTGGGTTGTAATGTTCTATATATATCCATAAAGTCCATTTGGTCTAATGTGTCATTCAAAGCCACTGTTTCCTTGTTGATTTCTGTCTGGATGATATGTCCATTGATGTAAGTGTGGTGTTAACAACCCCTGCTGTTATTGTATTGCTGTCAATTTCTCGTTTTTTTTTTTAAATTAAGGTATCATTGATATACACTCTTATGAAGGCTTCGCATGATAACCTATGTGGTTACTACATTCACCCATATTTTCAAGTCACCCCAAGACCCCATTGCAGTCACTGTCCATCAGCATAGTAAGATGCCAAAGAATCACCTCTTGTCTTCTCTATGCTACACTGTCTTACCATGCTCCCCCCACACCATGTGTACTAATCATAATACCCCTCAATCCCCTTCTCTCTTCCACCAACACCCTCTCCCACCCATCCCCTTTGGTAACCGCTAGTCCCTTCTCAGAGTCTGTGAGTCTGCTGCTGATTTGTTCCTTCAGTTTTGCTTTGTTATAATCCACAAATGAGGGAAATCATTTGATAATTGTCTTTCTTGGCCTCACTTATTTCACTGAGCATAATACCCTCTAGCTCCATCCATGTTGTCACAAATGGTAGGATTTGTTTTTTTCTTGTGGCTGAATAGTATTCCATTGTGTATATGTACCACTACTTCTTTATCTATTCATCTACTGATGGACACTTAGGTTACCTCCATATCTTGGCTTTTGTAAATAGTGCTGCAATAAACATAGGGGTGCATGTGTCTTTTTGAATCTGAGAACTTGTTTCATTAGGGTAAATTTCTAGGAGTGCAATTCCCAGGTCAAATGGTATTTCTATTTTTAGTTTTCTGAGGAATTTCCATATTACTCTCCACAATGATTGGACTAGTTTACATTCTCACCAGCAGTGTAGGAGGGTTCCCCTTTCTCCACATCCTCACCAGCATTTGTTGTTCCTAGTCTTTTGGATGTTGGCCATCCTAAATGGTGTGAGGTGATATCTCATTGTGGTTTTAATTTGCGTTTCCCTGATAATTAGAGATGTGGAGTATCTTTTCATCTGCCTATTGGCCATCTGAATTTCTTTTTTGGAGAATTGTCTTTTCATAACCTTCACCCATTTTTAAATCAGGTTATTTGCTTTTTGGGTGTTGAGGTGTGTGAGTTCTTTATATATTTTGGATATTAACCGTTTGTTGTATGTCATTTATGAATATATTCTCCCATACCGTTGGCTGCCTTTTTGTTCTACTGATGGTGTCCTTTGCTATACAGAAACTTTTTAGCTTCATGTACACCCATTTGCTCATTTTTGCTTTTGTTTCTCTTGCCCAAGGGGATGTGTTCAGGAATAAGTTGCTAATTTTTATATTCAAGAGATTTTTGCCTATGTTTTTTTCTAGGAGTTTTATGTTTTTATGACTTACATTCAGGATTTTGATCCATTTTGAGTTTACTTTTGAGTATGGAGTTAGACAGTAATTCAGTTTCATTCTCTTACATTAGCTGTCTTTTTTTTGCCAACACCAGTTGTTGAAGAGGCTGTCATTTCACCATTGTATATCCATGGCTCCTTTATTGTATATTCATTGACCATATATGCTGGGGTTTATATCTGGGCTTTCTAGTCTGTTCCATTGGTCCATGGGTCTGTTCTTGTGCCAGTACCAAATTGTCTTGATTACTGTGGTTTTGTAGTAGAGCTTGAAGTTGGAGAGCATAATTCCCACAGCTTTATTATTTCTTCTCAGGATTGCTTTGGCTATTTGGGGTCTTTTGTGGTTCCATATGAATTTTAGTACTATTTTCTCTAGTTCATTGAAGAATTCCATTGGTATTTTGATAGGGATTGTATTGAATTGGTAGATTGCTTTAGGCAGGGTGGCCATTTTGACAATATTAATTCTACCTATCCATGAGCATGAGATGTATTTCCATTTATTGGTATCTTCTTCAATTTCTCTCATGCGTGTATTGTAGTTTTCAGGGTACATGTCTTCCACTTCCTTCATTACGTTTATTCCTAGGTATTTTATTCTTTTTGATTCAATTGTGAATGGAGTTGTTTTCCTGATTTCTCTTTCTGCTAGTTCATCGTTAGTGTATAGGAATGCAACAGATTTCTGTGTATTAATTTTGTACCCTGCAACTTTGCTGAATTCAGATATTAGATCTAGTAGTTTTAGAGTGGATTCTTTAGGGTTTTTTATGTATAATATCATGTCATTTGCAAGCAGTGACAGTTTAACTTCTTCCTTACCATTCTGGATGCCTTTTATTTTTCTGTGATGTCTGATTGCAATGGCTAGGACCTTCAGAACTATGTTGAATAAAAGTGGGGAGAGGGGGCATCCTTGTCTTGTTCCCAATCTTAAAGGAAAAGCTTTCAGCTTCTCACTGTTTAGTATCATGTTGGTGTGGGTTTGTCATATATGGTGCTTATTATTTTGAAGTGCTTGCTCTCTATATCCATTTTGCTGATAGTTTTTATCATGAATGGATGCTGAATTTTGTTGAATGCTTTTTCAGCATCTATGAAAATGATCATGTGGTTTTTGTCATTTTTGTTGATGTCATGTATGATGTTGATGGATTTTTGAATATTGCACCGTCCTTGCATCCCTGGAATTAATCTTACTTCATAATGATGGATGACCTTGATGTATTTTTTAATTCCGTTTGCTAATATTTTGCTGAGTATTTTTGCATCTGTGTTCATCAGGTATATTGGTCTGTAATTTTCCTTTTTTGTGGTGTCTTTGCCTGGTTTTGGTATTAGAGTGATGCTGGCCTTCCTTATTGAATGAGTTTGGAAGTATTTCCTCCTCTTCTACCTTTTGTACAACTTTAAGGAGGATGGGTATTAGGGGTTCACTAAATGTTTGATAACTTTCAGTCATGAAGTCATTTGGCCCAGGGTTTTTTTTTCTTAGGTAGTTTTCTCATTACCAATTCCATATCATTGCTGGTAATTGGTCTGTTCAGATTTTCTGTTTCCTCCTGGGTCAGTCTTGGAAGGTTGTATTTTTCTGGAAAGTTGTCCATTTCTTCTAGGCTGTCTAATTTATTGGCATATAATTTTTCACAGTATTATTTAATAAATCTTTGTGTTTCTGTGGTGTCTGTAGTGATTTTTCCTTTCTCATTTCTGATTCTGTTTGTGTGTTTTGACTCTCTTTTTTCTTGATAAGCCTTGCAAGGGGCTTATCTATTTTGTTTATTTTCTGACAAATCATCTCCTGCTTTCATTGACTTTTTGTATTGTTTTATTATTCTCAATTTTATTTATTTCTGCTCTGATATTTATTATGTCCCTCCTTCTACTGACTTTGAACCTCATTTTGTTCTTCTTTTTCTTGTTTAATTAATTGTGAGTTTAGACTATTCATATGGGATTGTTCTTCTTTTCTGAGGTAAGCCTGTATTGCAATATACTTCCTTCTTAGTGCGGCCTTCACTCTGTCCCACAGATTTTGTGGTGTTGTTATTGTCGTCATTTGTCTTCATATATTGCTTGATCCCTGTTTTAATTTGGTCACTGATCCCTTGATTATTTAGGAGCATGTTGGTAAGCCTCCGTGTGTTTGTGGGCTTTCTCATTTTCTTTGCATAATTATTTCTAGTTTCAGACCTTTGTGGTCTGAGAAGCTGGTTGGTACAATTTCAATCTTTTTGAATTTCCTGAGGCTCTTTTTGTGGCCTAGTGTATGATCTATTCTTGAAAATGTTCCACGTGCATTTGAGAAGAATGTGTACCCTGCTGCGTTTGGGTAGAGTGAGTGTTCTATAGATGTCTGTTAGGTCCATCTGTTCTAATGTGTTGTTCAGTGCCTCTGTCTCCTTACTTTTATGTCTGGTTGATCTGTCCTTTAGACTGAGTGGTGTGTTGAAGTCTCCTAAAATGAATGCATTGCATTCTATTTCCCCCTTCAATTCTGTTAGTATTTGTTTTGCATATGTAGGTGCTCCTGTGTTGGGTACATAGATATTTATAATGGTTATGTCTTCTTGTTGGACCGACCCCTTTAGCATTATGTAATGTCCTCCTTTGTCTCTTGTGACTTTCTTTGTTTTCACATCTATTTTGTCTGATACAAGTACTGAAACTCTTGCTTTCTTCTCTCTATTAGTTGCATGACATACCTTTTTCCATCCCTTTACTTTTAGTTCGTGTATATCTTAGGGTTTGAAGTGATTCTCTTGTAGGCAGCATATAGACGGGAATTGTTTTTTAATTCATTAAGTGACTCTATGTGTTTTGATTCCTGCACTCAGACCATTTACATTTAGGGTGATTATTGATAGGTATATATTATTGCCATTGTAGGTTTTACATTCGTGATTACCAAAGGTTCAAGGGTAACTTCCTTAATATCAAAAAGTCTGATTTAACTCACTTAGTATGCTATTAAAATCAAAATCTAAAGGTTCTTTTATCTCTCTCCATTTTCTTCCACCTCCATTCTTTATATATATATATAATTAATTAATTAATTAATTAATTAATTAATTAATTTTAAATTTATTTTGGTATCATTAATCTACAATTACATGTGCAATATTATGGTTATTAAACTAACCCCTTCATCAGGTCCCTGCCACCAACCCCATTACAGTCACTGTCCAGCAGCGTAGTGAGATGCTATAGAATCACTACTTGTCTTCTCTGAGTTTTATAGCCCTTCCTGTGGCCCTCCAACATTACATCTGATAATCGTAAGGCCCCTTTTCCCCCCTTATCCTTCCCTTCCCACCCATCTTCCCCCGTCCCTTTCCCTTTGGTAACTATTAGTCCGTTCTTGGGTTCTGTGAGTCTGCTGCTGTTTTGTTCCTTCAGTTTTTTTCTTTGTTCTTATACTCCACATATGAGTGAAATCATTTGATACTTGTCTTTCTCGGCTTGGCTTATTTCACTGAGCATAATACCCTCTAGCTCCATCCATGTTGTAAATGGTAGGATTTATTTTCTTCTTATGGCTGAATAATATTCCATTGTGTATATGTACCACCTCTTCTTTATCCATTCATCTACTGTTGGACACTTAGGTTGCTTCCATTTCTTGGCTATTGTAAATAGTGCTGCAATAAACATAGGGGTGCATATGTCTTTTTCAAATTGGGCTGCTGCATTCTTAAGGTAAATTCCTAGGAGTGGAATTCCTGGGTCAAATGGTATTTCTATTTTGCATTTTTTGAGGAACCTCCATACTGCTTTCCACAATGGTTGAACTAATTTGCATTCCCACCAGCAGTGTAGGAGGATTCCCTTTTCTCCACATCCTCGCCAACATTTGTTATTGTTTGTGTTTTGGATGTTGGCCATTCTCACTTGTGTGAGATGATGTTTCATTGTGGTTTTAATCTGCATTTCTCTGATGATTAACGATGTGGAGCATCTTTTCATGTGCCTGTTGGCTGTATGAATTTATTCCTTGGATAAGTGTCTATTCATGTCCTCTGCCTATTTCTGAATTGGATTATTTGCTTTCTCTTTGTTGAGGTGGGTGAGTTCTTCATATATTTTGGATGTCAACCCCTTATCGGATATGTCATTTATGAATATATTCTCCCATCCTGTAGGGTATCTTTTTCGTCTACTGATGGTGTCCTTTGTTGTACAGAAGCTTTTCAGCTTGATATAGTCCCACTTGTTCATTTTTGCTTTTGTTTTCCTTGCCCAGGGAGACATGTTCATGAAGAAGTCGTTCATGTATATGTCCAAAAGATATTTGCCTATGTTTTTTTGTAAGAGTTTTATCGTTTTATGACTTACATTCAGGTCTTTGATCCATTCTGAGTTGACTTTTGTGTATGGGGTTTGACAGTTGTCCAGTTTCATTCTCTTACATGTAGCTGTCCAGTTTTTCCAACACCAGCTGCTGAAGAGGCTGTCATCTCCCCATTGTATATCCAAGGCTCCGTTATCAAATCTTAATTGACTGTATATGTTTGGGTTAATGTTTGGATTTTTCTATTCTGTTCCACTGGTCTGTGGGTCTGCTTTTGTGCCAATATACCAAATTGTCTTGATTACTGTGGCTTTGTAGTAGAGCTTGAAGTCAGGGAGCATAATTCCCCCTGTTTATATTCCTCCTTCTCAGGATTGCTTTGGCTATTCGGGGTCTTTTGTGGTTCCATATGAACTTTAGAATTATTTGTTCCAGTTCATTGAAGAAAGCTGTTGGTAGTTTGATAGGGATTGCATTGAATCTATAGATTGCTTTAGGTAGTATAGCCATTTTGACAATATTTATTCTTCCTAGCCAAGAGCATGGGATGAATTTCCATTTGCTAGTGTCCTCTTTAATTTCTCTTAGGAGTGTTTTGTAATTTTCACAGTATAGGTCTTTCACTTCCTTCGTTAGGTTTATTCCTAGGTATTTTATTCTTTTTGATGCAATTGTGAATGGCATTGTTTTTCTGATTTCTCTTTCTGTTAGTTCATCATTAGTGTATAGGAAAGCAACAGATTTCTGTGTGTTAATTTTGTATCCTGCAACTTCCATGAATTGAGATATTAGTTCTAGCAGTTTTGGAGTGGACTCTTTTGGGTTTTTTTTATGTACAGTATCATGTCATCTGCAAATAGTGGAAATTGGACTTCTTCTTTACCAATCTGCATGCCTTGTATGTCTTTGTTTTTTCTGATTGCTGTGGCTAGGACCTCCAGTACTATGTTGAATAACAGTGGAGAGAGTGGGCATCCCTGTCTTGTTCCCGATCTTAGATGAAAAGTTTTCAGCTTCTCGCTGTTAAGTATGATGTTAGCTGTGGGTTTGTCATATATGGCCTTTATGATGTTGAGGTATTTGCCCTCTATACCCATTTTGTTGAGAGTTTAATCATGAATGGATGCTGAGTTTTGTCAAATGCTTTTTCAGCATCTATGGAGATGATCATGTGGTTTTTTTCTTTTTTTTGTTGATGTGGTGGATGATGTTGATGGATTTTCGAATGTTGTACCATCCTTGCATCCATGGGATGAATCCCACTTGATCATGGTGTGTGATCCTCTTGATGTATTTTTGAATTTGGTTTATCTATTTTGTTTATTTTTTCAAAGAAACAGGTATTGGTTTCATTGACTTTTTCTATTGTTTTATTCTTCTCAATTTTATTTATTTTTCTCTTATCTTTATTATGTCCTACCTTCTGGTGACTTTGGGCCTCATTTGTTCTTCTTTTTCCAGTTTCAGTAATTGTGTCTTTAGATGATTCATTTGGGATTGTTCTTCCTTCTTTAAATAGGCTTGGATTGCAATATACTTTCCTCTTGTAACTGCCTTTGCTGCGTCCCACAAAAGTTGTGGCTTTGTGTTGCTGTTGTCATCAGTCTCCATATATTCTTTGATTTCTGTTTTGAATTGGTCTTTAACCCATTGATTAATTAGGAGAATGTTGTTAAGTCTCCATGTATTTGTTTGCCTGCTTGTTTTCTTTCTAAAATTTATTTCTAGTTTTATACCTTTGTGATCTGAGAATTTGGTTTGTAGAATTTCAGTATTTTTGAATTTACTGGGGTTCTTTTTGTGGCCTAGTATTTGTTCTATTTTGGAAAATGTTCCATGTGCACTTGAGAAGAATGTGTATCCTGTTGCTTTTGGGTTTAGAGTTCTGTAGATGTCTGTTAGGTCCATGTGTTTTAGTGTGTTGTTCAGTGCCCGTGTCTTTACTTATTTTCTGTTTGGTTGATTTGTCCTTTGGAGTGAGTGGTGTGTTGACTTCTCCTAAAATGAATGCATTGCTGTCTATTTCCTCCTTTAATTCTGTTAGTATTTGTTTCACATATGCCAGCGCTCCCGTGTTGGGTGCATATATATTTATAATGGTTATATCTTCTTGTTGAACTGACCCCTCTATCATTATGTAATGTCCTTCCTTATCTCTTGCTACTTTCTTCGTTTTGACGTCTATTTTGTCTGATACAAGTACTGCAACACCTGCTTTGTTCTCCTTGTTGTTTGCATGAAATATCTTTTTCCATCCCTTCACCTTTCATCTGTTTATATCTTTGGGTTTGAGGTGAGTCCCTTGTAAGCAGCATATAGATCGGTCTTGCTTTTTTATCCATTCTATCACTCTGTGTCTTCTGATTGGTGCATTCAATGCATTTACATTTAGGGTGATTATCGATAGATATGTACTTATTGCCATTGCTGTCTTTAGATTCGTGGTTACCAATGTTTCAAGGGTTGGTTCTTTAGTATCTGACAGTCTAACTTAACTTTCTTGTTAAGTTATTGTAAACACAGTCTGATGTTTCTTTATTTCTCTCCCTTCTTATACTTCCTCCTCTATTAGTTATATGCTATGTGTTTTATTCTTTGCCTTTAGTTAGTATTTTGATGGTCTGATTTCTTTGCTATGATTTTATTTTCTCTGGTGACATCTTTTTAGCCTTAGGAGTGATTCCCTCTAGAGCAGTCCGTTTAAGATATCCTGTAGAGGTGGTTTAAGGGAGGCAAACTCTCAACTTTCACTTGTCTGGAAATTGTTTAATCCCTCCATCATATTTAAATGATAATCGTGGTGGATACAATATTCTTGGTTTGAGGCCCTTCTGTTTCATTATGTTAAATATATCATGCCATTCTCTTCTGGCCTGTAAGGTTTCTGTTGAGAAGTCTGATGATAGTCTGATGGGTTTTCCTTTGTAGGTGATCTTTTTTTCTCTCTCTAGCTACATTTAATATTCTGTCCTTATCTTTTCTCTTTGCAATTTTAATTATTATGTGTCTTGGTGTTGTCTTCCTTGGGTCCCTTGTGTTGGGAGATCTGTGGGCTTCTGTGGACTGTGAGACTATTTCCTTCCCCAGCATGGGGAAGTTTACAGCAATTATTTCTTCAAAGACACTTTCTATCCCTTTTTCTCTCTCTTGTTCCTCTGGTACTCATATAATGCAAATATTGTTCTGTTTGGGTTGGTCACACAATTCTCTGAATATTCTTTCATTCCTAGAGATCCTTTCATCTCTCTCTGCCTCAGCTTCTCTGTATTCCTGTTCTCTGATTTCCAGTCCATTAACAGTCTCTTGCATCTTGTCCAGTCTGCTGCTAAGCCCGTCGATCGCTTTTCTCATTTCTGCATTGTCTTTCCTCAGTTCCCTCACTTCCTTCCTTAGCTCTTGCATATTTCTCTGTAGATCCATCAGTATGGTTATGACTTTTATTCTGAATTCTTTTTCAGGAAGATTGTGCATTTCCATCCCTTCAGACTCCCTCTCTGGTGTCTGGGTCTGGATGAGCTTTGTTTGTATCATATTCCTCTGTCTTTTCATGGCAATAGAAGTGGTCGCTGGTAGGTGCCATGTATGTCAGCTGAGCTCTTTAAGACTTAAAAAAAAAAAAGAGAAACAGAAGAGAAAGAAAAGCAAGAAAGGAAAGAAAGAAAGAAAAGAAAAGAAAAAAAAAGACGTCTGCCAAGAGTAGATATTGTGAGGATGCTGTAGGTGGCACTGTTGCTGCACTATTCCTCAGCCTCAGCCTACTCCTCTGCATGGCCCTTTCTAGCTCTGGCCGGGTCGGGAACGAATGGAAGGCTGCTGATCTCTGTCGGAAGTTCCTGTAGGGCTACTGTTTCCCAGTCGCCAGCCAAGGGTTCCGAAATTCCCCAGGACACCCAGCCTGCTGGGCTAAGTCTGCTGGAATGATCCTGTTCCTCCATTGGGCCCCTTTGTCTTTAAGACCGCTACTAAATGTGCACACTTTTCTTTGTCTGGGGAGCTGGCTGCCAGGACCCAGTGCATTCCCAGGCTCAGATCATTCACCCTCTGTCTCTCTAATCTCTGGTACACCATGCGATGTGTGTTAGTGCTCCTGGCACAGATCACCAGAGCTGGTTATTTCATGGGCCTCTACTTCCACTCACTCCTGGCTCTTAATCCTCTCCTGCCAGTGCACTGGGGTGAGGGAGTGCTTGGGTCCCACCCGGTCGCGGCTCCATATCTTACTCACCTCACGGGGTGCCGAGTCCTCTCAGGTGTAGATGCAGGCTGAGTACTGTCCTGTACCTTCTGGTCTCTCTTTTAGGAATAGTTGTATTTGTTGTATTTTCATTAATATATATGGTTTTGGGAGTAGATTTCCACTGCCCTGCTCACGCCGCCATCTTCCCAGAACTCCTCTTTATATATTAGATATCATATTCTGTACTGTGTATCCTTTGACTGACTTTTGGGGTAGTTATTAGTTTTTGCATCTGCTTGTTAATTGGTGTACTTTTCTGTGGTTTTATTTTCTTTGGTGACAGCTGTTTAGCCTTAGGAACACTACTATCTATAGCAGTCCCTCCAAAATACACTGAAGTGATGGTTTGTGGCAGGTAAATTCTCTCAACTTTTGCTTATCTAGAAATTATTTAATCTCTCCTTGGAATTTAAATGATAACCTTTCTGGGTAGAGTATTCTTGGTTCGAGGTCCTTCTGCTTCATTGCACTGAATATATCACGCCACTCCCTTCCGGTCTGTAACATTTCTGCTGAGAAGTCTGATGATAGCCTGATGAGTTTTCCTTTTTATGTGATTTTTTTCCCTCTGGCTGCTTTTAATATTCTGTCCTCATCTTTGATCTTTGCCATTTTAATTATTATATGTCTTGGTGTTTTCCTCCTTGGGTCCCTTGTGTTGGGAGCTCTGTGGATTTCTATGGCCTGAGAGACTATTTCCTTCCCCAGACTGGGGAAGTTTTCTGCAATTATTTCTTCAAGGACACTTTCTATCCCTTTTCCTTTCTCTTCTTCTTCTGGTACATCTGTAATGCAAATATTGTTCCATTTGGATTGGTCACACAATACTCCTAATATTCTTTCATTCCTAGAGATCCTTTTTCTCTCTCTGCCTCAGCTTCTCTGTATTCCTGTTCTATAATTTCTATTCCATTTTCTGTCTCCTCTACCTTGTCTAATCTGCTTTTAAATCCCTCCATTGTTTGTTTCATTTCAGATATCTCCATCCTGAATTCATCCCTTAGCTCTTGAATATTCTTCTGTAGCTCCATTAGCATGCTTATGACTTTTATTTTGAATGCTTTTTTTGGGGAAATTGGTGATTTCAGTCACACTGAGCCCTCTTTGTGGTGTTTGAGGGTTTTTGTATTGAACAAAGTTCTTCCGACTTTTCATAGTTCTGGATCAATGGGAGTGGTTGCAGGTGAGTGGCGCACGGGTGTCAACTGGGAGGAAAACTTCCTTTCATGCTTCCCAGTCGCCTTGCCTTTCTTCGCTGTCTGTACTGGTTAACCGCACGCAGGGAATGGCCTCTAAAAAAAGAAGCTAATCAGAACCAAGTTGCAGAATTACATATGTGGTACATTTCCTTTTGTGCAATGTATAAGCAAGATATGCTGTGCATATGCAGTTAACTGTGGCAGTTATTTTGGGGAACCAGGAGAAGGGTTGGAGAAAGTGTGACTCATTTTTGCTTTATAATTCACCAATTTGAAAAAAACTAAATGTATACTACTTATATATTAAAAAGAGATAAATAAAGCTTAAAAAGTAAATTTAAAAATGTAGTTTGCTTTTTCTATTTAGATTTGGCCACAAAATAACTTTAACTCCACAAGGTAAATAATATTCTTTAATCTCATTCCCACAAAATACTAAACTTATTGTAACCAGTTACTTACCTGGTTTATGGAGCCCAAGATTTTGTCTTTGATATTGGCCCCACTGATTACCTAACATTTTAGCTCCTTAGCTACTCAGGTTTCTTATCTCATACTAATACCACCACAGAACTGAACACATCAAAATTTCTCACATTTAAAGAAATTTAGTAGGTCAGAAATAATACTGCCTCCTTTATAACAACATTTAAACAAGAGAAACGCTTTTTAAAAATGAAACACCAAAACTTTTGGTGGAGCTGGAGCCAAATAATTTTACTGATAAAAATCCAGAATAGTTTCCATTAGGTTACTTGGCTGCATGTGATCTATTTAAGATACAAACTTGGCACTGCCTAAACATTTCCTCACACACAAAGGTACAGGTCTGTTGAAAATCAACCTATTTTATTTTTTTACTGCTTTCTACCTTAAAAGTGTATGGATGTTTAATATTTAGTGTTCAGGTAATTCCTTATATGATTGATGGATGAATGAATCTAAATAAAGCAGCATTCCAGGGTTTTGGTGATTTTTATTTTTCTTGCCTTTTCCCTGTCTTTTAAGTAAAAGAGAAACAGAGTTGATTCTTAATTCTCTAAATAATTACTTTATTTACACTTATGACAATTATGTTCTGGAAAGATTGAGAAGAATTACAGTGATACTGTGGTTTGATATATTGATGGTGGTCCTCACTATTTTCTGAGAAATTGAAGACCTGTTGTATCTGCTCATACACTCTGCTGGAATTAGTGTGAATATCTTTACAGACTTGGGTAAAGAGCAATGATTGTTGTTTAAAGCTAGAAAGTAGTTCAGAAGATTTTCCTTTTCTTTGTAAATAGGAAAGTGGACTCTTGGGATCTAATTATTGAGCTGTCTGGGTACAGTACTTGATAGTGATGAACTCATTTTCTCTAAGTCCCTCAGGAGTCTGTCACATTTGGAAGAGCAGAACTGATGAGATATATGTTATCCCCATGCTCAGTGCAGCTATTTAAAAGTCTCCAATGTTTCATTTTAGTTCACACTAAATATATAATCTTATTAATATATAATTATATAAATTTATAGTTATGTAATCTCTAGAGTTACCTCTTTTAAAGGAGAAAGAGATAATTAAGAAGCTGTTTATTGTTGAAGGCTAAAGTAAGTCAGATAATCTTACTCCATGAACTCTTCCCTTGTAGACACCAGTTCGAGCTATGATACAGCACTGGGCCATCACCCCAGTACTGTTATTATCTTCAATCCTCGAATATATTCAGTATAGTCAGCAGCATCTTTTCACTCTTTCAGAGGCAAACAGTGAAGGCTCTGTTGGGAACCTCTCTGAGAAATAGGCCTTAAAAGGGGCAGTTTGTTTTTGTATATTCCAGAAATAATGACCCCAATGATCTTTAATGATAATTATCCTGCTTAATAGGGTATTGAAAAGATAAGATGTAGAAGAATACATAAAACATAATGCCATTTATATTAAGTGTAAATACCTGAAAAATTTATTTTATCTTATGTATGGATATATTCATGTGTAATAAAATATAAAGAAATAATAAATATAAAATCATCATAGTGATCACTTCTGAGAAGGGAGAATATGACTGGGCTGGAGTTAAAAATAGGCTTCACCTATATAAATAATATTGTGCTTTATTTCTTAAGCTAAGTCATGTGGGTAGGTTAATGTTCAAAAAGAATAAAATAGTAGCAGTGTCAAACCTCAGATTCAGTAACAGTCTACTTTCATGAAGACTCAATTTTAACCAAGTTTTGACTTTTTACTCCTATGTTAATTTTTAATAGAGAAATTCCCATACCATAGGGGACTTCCCATTAGGCTATATGTGGATGAGGGTAGAGTGGTAAATCTGTAGGAGAAGATACCATAGAAACCTGAGTTACTGGCACATGCAGTTTGTGTCTAACAAGTGGGTTGGAACTTCACTCCCAAATGAATTATATGTTGCCTTCTGTCCTGCTCAGGCCTGGTCTTATGTACAACATTTATATTTAAAATAGAACATTGTATTGCCTGTCTAAATTTATGATTTTGGTATATCAGATAATCATTTTATAATAGATAGCTCAAGCTACCTAGTTTGTGGCTTTAAAATCTGCTCTTTAGTCTGACGAATTGATAGCAAACTAGAAGCTCCTTTTCAAGTAGAGAACTGTCAGCATGAGCTCCAGTTCTCCGGCTGGAGCTTGCTAGAGGCTCCACATAGAATTCTCTTCTTCCACAGATGCTTTCTTTATCTGTATCTTTTAGGGCACAATCAGAGTGACAATATAATTCATCAGCTAAACTAGGACATTTTTGATAGTAAAAAAGAACACTTGAAAATTATGCATAAACAGACAAATATGGTCACTCTTGTCATAACACTCATATGGTGGATTGCAGCCTGGACCTATTGTGGGGCCTTCTCTTGCTCCATCTTCTCTTGCTTCTGCCATTCAATACTGACAGCTTCATGGGTTACCTAAAAATGAATTGGAGCATAATACTCAAATTAGAAAAATTTGGCTTCCAAATTTATAAGAAGTCTACCAAATTAATTTATTTTATTTTAATTTTTCTTAGTGTTAGTGGTAAAAAGATTGTGAACACACATTCTGAAGTGCTTAGAACAGCAATCAAACCATAGAACTTTATAATATAGTTGGAAATCAAGAAAAATGATGCCTCTAGCTTTGTTCTTTCTCAGGATCTTTGGCTATTCAGTGTATTTTGTGGTTCCATATAAATTTTAGGATTTTTTTTTCTATTTCTATGAAAAATGCCATTGGGATTTTGATAAGGACTGCAATCAATCTATATATGGCTTTAAGTATTATGGATGTTAATATTAACTTTTCTGATCCATGAACTTGGAATGTCTTTCCATTAGTTTGTGTCTTCTTCAATTTCTTTCACCAATGACTTATAGCTTTCTGTGCACAGATCTTTTAGCTCCTTGGTTAAATTTTTTCTAAGTATCTTATTTTTTGATGCTTTTGTATATGGGATTGTTTTATTTCTTTTCATAATTCATTGTTAGTGTATAGAAATGCAACTACTATTTGTATGTGAATTTTGCATTCTGCAACTTAACTGAATTCATTTATTAGTTCCAAAAATTTTTTTGGTGAAATCTTTAGGATTTTCTATATACAGGATTATATCATCTGTGAGCAGAGATATTTGATATCTGTATGTGGATTTTGTAACCTGTAACTTAACTGAATTCATTTATGCCAAAAATTGTTTTGGTGTAATATTTAAGATTTTTCTATGTATGTGATCATGTCATCTTCAAATTGATATAATTTTATTTCTTTCTGATTTAGATGTCTTTTCTTTTACTTTCTCTGTCTGGACTTCAGCATGTTGTTGGTTTATATGTTACAGATATCCTGTTTTTTCATGATTGTCTCGGTAGTTTGTATGTTTCTAGGAATTTATTTCATTTAGGTCATCCAATTCATTGGCATATAATTTTTCATAGTACTGCCTTATGACCCTTTGTATATCTGTGGCATCAGTTGTAATGTCTTCATTTCATTCATAATTTTATTGGATTCTCTTTTTCTTGGTTAGTCTAGCTAAAGATTTGTCAGTTTTATCTTTTTAAAGAACCAACTCTTAGTTTGTTATGTTTTCCTATTTTCTATTTCATTTATTTTTGCTCTTATCTTTATTATTTATCTCCTTTTGCTAACTATGGGCTTAGTTTACTCTTTTTATATTTCCTTGAGGTATAAAGTTAGATTTTTTAAAAGATTTTTTTCTTAACATATATATTTATTGCTGTAAACTTTTCTTAGAACTGCTTTAGCTGCATCCCATAAGGTTTGGAAGGTGTATTTCCATTTTCAGTTATATCAAAATATTTTATAATTTCCCTTTAATTTCTTTTTTGATCAATTGGTTCTTCAGCAGAGTGTTGTTTAATTTCCATGTATTTGTGAATTTTCCAGCTTTCCTACTTACTGATTTCTATTTTCATATCATTGTGGTCAGGAAGTACATTTGACATAATTTCTGTCTTCTTGAATTTGTTGAGACTTATTTTGTGGCCACATATGACCTATCCTAGAAAGTGTTCCATGTGTTCTTGAAAAGAATGTGTATTCTGCTGCTATTAGATGGAATGTTCTGTATACGTCTGTTAGGTCCATTTAATCTATGGTGTTAAAATCTGCCATTTCCTTATCCTCTGTCTGGATGATCTAATCATTGCTGGGAATGGTGGAATTAAAGTCTCCAACTGTTGTTGTATTGCTGTTTATTTCTTCTTTTAGGTGTTAGCATTTGCTTTACATATTTAGGTGCTCTGATGTGTACATAACTATTTCAAAACTTAATTTCAACCACATACAAAATCCCTACCTTTTTATTCCCTGTAAGTCTGGGGAGAGGAAATCCTGGGGCAAAATACCTCTAAAACCTAAATCAGTCAAAGGGAGAAATAAAGTTTAAAAGCTGTTTATTGCTTACAAACTGCAGTCTGGGGCCATCTCTCTTTCCTTCTCTGGCAGAAGCAAAACCAGCCCTCTTCTTAACCTCTCAGGTTCAGATAAGATGAACTACTTCTATTCACCCTTGAGGAATGCCTATTGATATGCAGATGAATTAAGCAATACTCTCTCCACCCCTGAATGCCTGTTAATATGCAGATGCACTAAAGCCAGGTGAGATATTCTGGAAATATTATAATTTTACCCACACTCCCCTTTTTATGTTGTTAATATCACAAATTACCTCTTTTTATATTGTCACAAATTACCTCTTTTTATATTGTTAACATGTTATAGTATCTATAGTTATTTATAATACTCTTGTCTATTAGCCTTTATACTATAATTAAGTGGTGATTTCCCAGAAGCTCATGTGTGGGCTTCCTCATAGAGTCCAAAGTGCAGTCAGCAGGGATCACATCCCTTTAATGTCCTCTAAGAATTTTATCTGCCACTCTCCTGAGCGCTTCCCTTTCCTGAGTCATGGGGTTTGTGATTTAGAACTATAAATGCTGTGAGAGAGAAATGAATCTCTTTGGCAGTGTCTCACTCAGCTGGAGAAGCTGTGTGCTCACTCATCTTCTCTCCCTTTCCCTTAAATAACCGCACTTTCTTTAGCCTGTCATCCATCCCTCTGAGATATTTGGAAGCCTGCTTTTCTGGGGGTGTATTCATGAAGAGGCAAGAAAGGCAATTGGAAGATTTTCTTAGACGGGGCTGCTCATTTAGCTGCAGCATCAGCCAGATGTTCCCTTTTATTACATCTGAGCCCCTTTTGGTGTCCCTTGCAGCACAGAACTGCCACTCTCTTGAGTTCGTCAACTGCCTATAATAACCCGAGAATTTTTTCCCCATATTAATTTCTTTATTGCTGGCATTGAGAGGGCCTCATTCCTTCCAGGTGGCCCCATGAGCATGGATTACAGCACAGGCATACCTAGAGTCAGTGTTCAGTCAAGGCCCTTCCTGCTCCTAGCTTCAAAGCCCTTATCAATGACCTCTGGGCAGAGATTCTAGGGGCAAGAACTTTTACCTCTAGTTTTTTATAGGAACATCACTGCATAGCCTGTTCTGTGCTGACCATTGGCTGCAAGTCTGCTTCTATCCACAAACCATATCACCTCCTCATTGGGTAGAGGCTCACTCTATAGATCATTTCTACTAGAATATATTTAGTATACTATCTTGAAGCAATTATACACCAAGGGGTCCTCAGAGGTTGGAGGCAAGATAGCTGGATTTAGAGTATAACAGTGTTTTAAGGTCAAATATGGAGAATCCAATAACAAAGCTTGGTAATGCAGCATTCTGCCATTTGTTAACCAGAGGTGTCCCTGAGTTTCTAGGATGTTCTCTCAGATTGAGGCCACCAAATCTGTTTTAGGGTTATCTTCATAAGATCAGCATTAATGGCTCACCCAACTTGCCCTTAACCTCAGACCTCAGGGTTAACTTAGGTTAGGGCATTCTCAGGGATGGTTTCTGAAAATCTGTGTCATAGAGGTTCATCACAAACTCTGTTCCTCTACCCTGGGGAACCTGGGAGACCTCGACCCTTCCATGCTGTCCTGCTGAAGACTGATGGTTGCCCCTAATTTGGCTAATAGGCATCTTCTTAAAAGGAAAATAGGGAACTCAGAAACATATAGGAATGAGTGTTTTTAAACCTTTCACAGGTCAGAGGATCTGAGAACTGCTTGGTTTTTTCCTTTCTTGATCCCTTTTATATTGCATTTTTTTTGATAGAATGCTTTTTTGGTAGTCAACATAGAGTATGTAGTTCTGGTGCCAAGTAAAAATTCAACTTCTTCCCCTGCTTTATGTGGGGAGCTCCTTGACCCCATCAATCTTCTACAAGGTGTAACTGACAAGAATTGGGCCTGTCCAATTCTTTCCCTTTGGAGATGGTTTAGGTATTCCCTCTTCCAGTGTCCTTTCTGCAGTAAGCACATCGGTTAGGCCTCAGACTTGCAGGTGTCTTTCTGGTCCTGCGATGGGGCCAGGGTCACTCACCAGTGGTGTCTTGTTTCTTCTGCCTGGGTTATCTGAGGCAGACTGGAAAGTGGCAGATAACAATGCACTTTGTTTCCTCATCTTTGTATCTTCTTCTAATCTTTTGTCACATCCTGTTGAAAACCTTAAAAGCAATTGCCACCAATTGAAATGGACTGGTCTCAAGGCCAATGGCCAATTTTTGGAGGTTTCTCTGGATGTCAAGGGCACTTTGCAATATGAAATAAGTTCCTAAGACTATCTGACATCTGGGTTCTAGGAAATATAACTTTGGAGGCATTCCCTCAGCCTTTGTATGACAGCCGAAGGATTCTCATCTGGCTTCTATTGAATATCCCTCAAGTTTGTTCCAGTTAACTGGGGATTTACTAGCTTCTTGCACCCCTTTGAGGAGCCTGTTTCTATAATGCTCCAGTGCAATTTGCCCTATAGCTAATTTGGGGTCCCAATCAGGAGGAATTCTGGAACAATTTGTTTGGCAGGTCACCAAACCTGATTATCAGGCTGATTAGCATGCTGCTTATTAGCTTCCCTTGCAACATATTTATTCATTCTTATCTTGCTTGATTATACCTTAAAGTTTCCTTTTGAGGATTTTTCCAGAATCCTACAACTTCCTGCTATATCCTGATTTTTACCAACTTTACTCTAGGACAAAAACCATTTCCATTCTTTATACCTTCTCTTACCAAATCACACATCTTACTTTTTTTGCACATGGAGATGTTTCTTTTAAGTAATGAACCTTAGAAACTTTAATTTCTAGTGAAAACCAGGCAATTGTGAACCATCTTTACATCAGCATTCTTTAGATTGAATTTATGAATACTTGCATAAATTCTAGTAATATTTCTTCATAGTACAATCTTTCAAGAGATGATAAACATATTTCCTAACACACCAAATTTATCCTTAGTTTCTGTGCAGTAGGAAGCCAAACCAATGCTTAGTAATCAGTGTTTCATTATCCTGTCTTTTCTGGAAATGATCACTTAGTTTAGCAAAACCATAAGGTTTCAGATTGTTGCACAGGTTCTGCAAGCTACTTAAGGTCACCAAAAGACACTTTTACTTACATCTATTTATTTATATTTAGATCACCTGCAAAAGCTTCAGGAGATGTTAAAGTCAGCTATTCTCCCAAACTTTTTGAAACAGATAACATCTACTTATTTGGCTTTAAGTAAACCCAAGAAGAGTAAGTTTTCATTTTAAAACTGGTAATCCTAAGGGCATGTCTGCTTTGATTAACCCAACAACCTAAGTTACTTTAACATTGAATATTTTCCCAGATCTTAAAAAATATGTATTAGTTTCTATGTTCCTGAGTTTTATGATGCCCTATCTTGACAAGTACTTGTTTTCAAAATAACTAAATTCAGCCTTTACAGGTTAACTTCAACAATACCATCCAGAGGTAGACAAATCTCATATTTACCACATATATTTTGTACAGATTCAAAAGCATTATAATTGTTATTATTGCCCTGAAACTCTGGACATATGGAATATCTTCCCATTTGGTCTCTTTATAGATTAGATCTAGCTTATAATTATAAGTGATCTGTGCCTTGGCCACTTCTCTTAAAGCCAAACTGTGTTAGAGAGCCTTTTGCTTCTTAGTCATAGGGGTATAACTGAATGTCAGTGATGGAGCAGGCATCGTAGCAGGCTTTCCTTCAGTGCAGATGTTTTGTTTTCCATGCTCTGGGAAGTATAATGGTACACCAGACACTCTTCTCTACAATTAATCAGTCAAGCAGAACAGACATGCAGACACCACCATGCTTTGCACTGAGTTTGATCCCCTTAGTGGGGGCGAACAAAGATTCAAACTTGTCTTCACCTAAGCTAGTTAAGCAAGTGTTCGCTCAGTCCAGCTGAGATGAAGCAGACAACCACCTGTGTTAGGCCTACCTGACTGCCACAGGCAACTCCTTCATGGCTTGCTGAGAGTGGTTTTACTACCTCAGGGACACACATGTACTTGAGATGAGACTGTCAGCTGTCATGTTAAGACTGTTAAGGAGAGACAGGTACTACCTATTATGTATTCTCCCTCACAGGGTCCAAACTATCAACTAATGGGGACAGCTCATCCAGAGATCAATTGTAACTAAATTTCTAACCTAAGCCTCAGCTAAGAGGTTTTATGGTCAGGTATGCCCCACCTTGTTTCCAGGCCAGGTGTCCACAACCTACAAGCACTGAGGTAGGTTGCAGACCCAACTTAGGCAGGTCCTCAACAGCTATTCAACTACTAGGGCCCAGACCCATCAAACAAAACAGACCCATGACCAGACCAGCCAGCCAGACCTGACACTGCAGAATGGAGATGTCTTGCAATCTCTCAGATCTTACAAGTCACCAGACCTGATTGTTCTGACCTGATATCCCAGTCTGGACTACCAGACAAGACAGACAGATCTGACAATAGGTAAGTCTGGCAAACAAACATAACTGCCCAGTTCCCCTAAAATTTTCCTTAATTAGAATCTAGATTTTTACTCTGAAAGCTGGTTTGAAGGACCAACAGTGCTCACTGCTCCAGGGCAACTCCTGGGTAATAAAGGTCCAGTGTAGCTGCTTGTCTGTCCAGAATGGCGGCACTTCAGCCTAACAAAGCAGGTGCAAGAGGAAGGCTTCCCTTCACTGCAGTTTCTGTGCTCAGCAATTTGGGACTCTTGGCCAGGGATGATGAGCTCCTGCTGCCCACTGCTTCTCCCACTGGGAAGGGACTAACAAGCATCCTTTAGTTCAGAAGGCTGTCCCATCTTGGTTGCCCCAGTTTGTAACAACACACAGGGTTCATTTCTCAGTGAATGCCAGTTCCCAAGGGACTTGTCTCTTGATGAATGTTAGCACCTCTTGGTGAGCATCAGCTCTCACTGGGCATCTGCAACTCTCTGGTGTTAGCACCTCTCTGTGAGCATCAGCTCTCAGTGAGCATCCGATCTTGGCAGTTATGAGTTTCAGCTAACTGTTAAGGGTGATCTCTCTTGAGTGTTAGCAGCTCTAGATTGGGAAAGGAGTTTATTACTTGTAGCAAGTAAGGAGTACACTAGGTGAATAGCTCCCAAAGCAGTGTCTCCCTTAGCTAAACACAGGGCAGGTATTTTGTAATCACAAAGAACTCAGTACAATCGTGGTTGGTATATAAATTATGCAAATGAGGTAAAAACCCAGTACAATTATGACGTGTTCAGAAGAGGGGTAGTGACTGGCCAAAACTCTCAGCCTTGGCAGCAGGGAGGGGGTTCCCAGGTGGCAGTCAGCAGAGCTCCTGCAGTTGTAGAATAGCAACTGTTATGCCTTTCTGAGGTCTGTCTCTGGCCTAACATCTTGTTCTGAAAAACAGCTCAGCAGAGGATGTTAACTTTTGCTCCAACTTCTGCAATAACCTTTTTTCTGACTAGCCATCTAGTTACACCTATGGGAGAAGAAGGTCTCAACCCTAAGCTGTGTAGCGTTGGGGGAAGGGTGATTTTTTTTCCCCTGCTTCCTCTTACCTACTCCAGTGTCTCCAAAGTCATCTATTTTTTAAAAACTCCAAAAGAGTGCTGGACTTCTCTTCTGGAACCTGGATTTCCACAAAGGCTCCATCATTTATATCTGACTGCCCAAGTCTGTGTTCTCCAGGTGCTCCCAGATGGTAGTGAGGACTAAACCTCCAGAGACCATGGTTAGTACCCAGGTCTATCTACCTATTACCTCATGCACAGGTGGATGAGACTTATCTCCAGTCCCTTGGTGTAAGATGCTGGATTCCACAACTCTTACAGAGGCACTTTTGTTCATGAATGGATGCTGAATTTTGTTGAAGCAGGGGAACAAAAACAAGGGATATCTTATGCTGCCATGATGATGACTTTTCTCCCCCTAAATTTCTATTCTTGAGGATCTATTCCTTATAGCCATATCTCTTCTGAAATACGTTTATTCAGGGTTTGTGGAAAAAATATGAATGAAAAAAAGCATAAATGAGAAGACATCTTAAATAAAAAGGGTCAAACCACAGAAATTTAATTAATTAATTAATTTACAAAAGCAATGGAATAGTAGCAGAAAAAGCTCTCGGATAGGCTTCCTCTGAAGAGCTGAGCTGTTAGGAGAGTTACCCATGATGAGAATGGTAAAGCTGCCATCAGGTTTACTGAATTCAAGAACATATTGCTCTGGCTGCAATCTGTTGATCAGGAAGCCAGGATCAGTGCACCAATTTAAAACAGTTTCCTCAACCAGAAATTCATGGAATACAACTTTATTTGGTGAACCTAAGAAAATAACCAAAAGAGAATGTGCTTCATGAGAAAGAAGACATGGGTTCCAATAATATACAATACTATAGAAGGTAAATGGAAAATGATTTCACCGGGTGGTGATGAAAGGAGGTCCTGGGATGCCACCTGTGTGCAGTATGGTAATTGGAAGAGTAAGTACATTTGTTAATTATATAGTGCATAAGGGGGGAGAAAAATAAATTTTCTTAGCTTGGTTTTAGTAGATATCTGAATTAAGGAAGAATGACCAGTTTAAATGTATTATTTGGAAATTATAGCATACCAAATACCAAAAGGAATAGCCAAAATATTTCAAAGTGTGTATTATTCGTAAAAGGCACCAAGGATGGAAAAGGATGGAACAGGTGATTGTTCTACAGGTGATCCAGTGAAATTATTTTATGGTGTTATATATTCATTACATATGATGATTGCATGTACATTATGATATGATATTTATGTATACTTTATGATTTTTACACATGTATACATATATATTTATAACTATATAATGTTTATATAACTATATATAATGTTATATATGTATATAAAACTATATAAAACACTTTTAAAATTTATTATATTATAAATTAAGAAGAAATACAGAGGGCACAAATGATGGTTTACCAATTCTGGTTTAATTTTCTTTATCATATTTTATAATATTTTTTCCCCAATTAGTCTCAGAACTAACTGAATGAAGAAACATGTTTTAAGGTTAACATTGAGTAATCTTAATGTAATTTACATAAGAAAATGTTTCATACTTCTCTATCCTTATAAAAACACAATATTGCATCCTTATTTCTTGCAAATCAAAGGAGGCTTTAATGGTTCACATTAATGAAACAAGGCTTTATACAACAGTGGTTTATATCTCACACATATTTGCAAAATGTGTGTGGCTGAGCTTTAAAAGCATATCAGAGCGGGATACAAAATTAATATGCAGAAATCTGTGGCATTCCGATACACTAACAATGATCTAGCAGAGGGAGAAATCAGGAAAACAATTCCATTCAAAGTGCATCAAAAATAATAAAATACCTAGGAAGAAACCTAACCAAGGAAGTGAAAGACCTATACTCTGAAAACTACAAGACACTCATGAGAGAAATTAAAGAAGATACCAATAAATGGAAACACATTCCGTGCTCATGGACAGGAAGAATTAATATTGTCAAAAAGACCATCCTGCCTAAAGCAGTCTACAGATTCAATGCAATTCCTATCAAAATAGCAACAGCATTTTTCAAAGAACTAGAGAAAATCATTCTAAAATTCATATGGAACCACAAAAGACCCCGAAGAGCCAAAGCAATCCTGAGAAGGAAGAATAATGCTGGGGGGATTATGCTCCCCAACTTCAAGCTTTACTACAAAGCCACAGTACTCAAGACAATTTGCTACTGGCCCAAGAACAGACATATATAGACCAATGGAAGAGACTAGAGAGCCCTGATATAAACTGAACCATATATGGTCAATTAATATATGATAAAGGAGCCATGGACATACAGTGGGGAAATGACAGCCGCTTCAACAGCGGATGTTGGCAAAACTGGACAGTTACATGCAAGAGAATGAAACTGGATTATTGTTTAACTTCATACACAAAAGTAAACTCAAAATGGATCAAGGACCTGAATGTAGGTCGTGAAACCATAAAACTCTTAGAAGACAACATAGGCAAAAATCTCCTGAATATAAGCATGAGTGACTTCTTCCTGAATGCATCTCCTCGAGCAAGGGAAACAAAAGCAAAAATGAACCCATGGGACTACATCAAACTAAAAAGTTTCTGTATGGCAAAGGACAACATCAAAAAAACAAAAAGGCATCCTACAGTATGGGAGAATATATTTGTAAATGACATATCTGACAAGGGGTTAACATCCAAAATATATAAAGAACTTACACGCCTCTACAACCCCCAAAAATGGGCAGAGGATATGAAGAGACAGTTCTCCAAAGAAGAAATTCAGATGCCCAACAGACACATGAAAAGATGCTCCACATCACTAGTCATCAGGGAAATGCAAATTAAAACCACAATGAGATATCACCTCACACCAGTAAGGATGGCCACCATCCAAAAGACTAAGAACAACAAATGCTGGTGAGGATGCGGAGAAAGGGGAACCCTCCTACACTGCTGGTGGGAATGTAAGCTAGTTCAACCATTGTGGAAAGCAATATGGAGGTTCCTCTAAGAACTAAAAATACAAATACCATTTGACCCGGGAATTCCCCTCCTTGGAATTTACCCAAAGAATACAAGTTCTCAGATTCAAAAAGACATATGCACCCCTATGTTTATCGTAGCACTTTTTACAAAAGCCAAGATATGAAAGCAACCTAAGTGTCCATCAGTAGATGAATGGATAAAGATGATGTGGTACATATACACAATGGAATACTATTCAGCCAGAAGAAGGAACTAAATCCTGCCATTTGCAACAACATGGATGGAGCTGGAGGATATTATGCTCCGTGAAATAAGCCAGGTGGAGAAAGACAAGTGCCAAATGATTTCACTCATGTGTAGAGTATAACAACAAAGCAAAACTGAAGGAACAAAATAGTAGCAGACTCAGAGACTCCAAGAAGGAACTAGTGGTTACCAAACGGGAGCGGTGTGGGAGGGTGGGAGAAGGGGATTGTGGGGTATTATGTTTAGTACACATGGTGTGGGGAATCATGGGGAAAACAGTGTAGCACAGAGAAGGCAAACAGTGACTCTGTGTCATTTTACTACACTGATGGACAGTGACTGAACTGCGGTATGAGTGAGGACTTGATAATACGGGTAAATGTAGTAACCACATTGTTTTTTCATGTGAAACCTTCATAAGAGTGTATATCAATAATACCTTCATTTAAAAAAAGCATATCAGAGTGAAAGCTCTAGTTCTGGAGACAGAATACCTGATTTCAAATCCTGCTTCCACCACTAATATTGTGGCAATGGATCAGTGACTTAAGTTTTCTGTTCCCTAATTTCCTCATCTGCAGTTGGGTAATAAGACTAGGCTACTTTATAGGGTAGTGGTAGGCATTTAAACGGTCAGTGTATGTAAAGTGTTTAAAATTGTGCCTAACTCATTAATTTTTGGTTGCTGATAAGTTCATTGTCATCTCAGTACAAGCACTACATCATGCCAAAAGCATTTCTGTGAAGTTTTATCTTGTGAACATTATACCGTTAACCAGGATATATCTTTGAAGAGCATTAATTGAAACTTGGGGATTTATCTTCTCAATGGCCCTAGTCAAGAAAGAAAGTAACATTATTTTTTTGTTTCCATAAAGGCATCATTTGCTCTGGGATAAGGGGCCCAATCCTCTGATACCTTAAATGCCCTAAAGAGTTCCCATGTTCTGCCCAAAGCAAAGCTTATGGACAATCCCAGGCTTTCTTTTCTGTGACAATGATAATCACAGTTATTTTTAGATTCTGTTTTCCAAAGTTAGATTTTGAATATTACCAAAAATGGTATAGAAAGGCAATCAGGGTTGATGTTCTCAGGCAGCATGATGACCAGAGAGCCCCACGCCAATTTTTATGTGATGAGGGCATAGACCAAGGAGAGAACAAGGAACGAAGACAAGCACAGGATGGTCAGTAGTGATAAAAGTTGATGGAGCACTGCTTAAGAACCAGGTTTAGTATAAGAATCAGAAAAATGTCTGTTAGTAACAATGGGAGTGAGAGGAGAGTGTTAAGTTATCCATTTGCCACATAATGTTTGACTCAAATGTAGAGCAAAGATATCTTATTCCATAGTTCATAGTAGCTACCTTTGATATAGTCTTCATTTATCTCTTCTCCACTAAGAAGAAAATCAAATCATAAAGCTTCAAACTTTTCTCTTCATGAATTCTGCATATTTGGTCCCTTATCTCCTCTTCCTTTTTACCTTTGGAAAAATATTGAAAGACAGCTTGCAAAGCAGTTAAAGAAATATCATGCAACTGCCACTTTGTTTTAATTAATGTAATGAGGAATTCAGGCAGCTCTATAAGGGAAGAAAATTATGTCTGCATCAGAGAAAATACTTACAGCATTTGAGTTAAAATATCTCATGGTATATTACCTCTTATTTTGGGGAAATTAAAAAATATATCCCTTAGAATATTTCCATTATCCCTCAAAAGACTAATGACTATTTATATTATGGTATCTAGAAATCTTTGTGAATCAGTCTTAACAGTCATGGGCCAAATTCAGTGTGCCTAGCTCTCCAACTGTAACTAACCCAAAAGATACCTTTTACATAGTTTTTGAGAGTCAGTGTTACAATATTTGAAGTAGTAAACTTCCCTCAAAAGACTGCTGGTAGATCTGTTTTGGTTGAATTTGTCTGCCATATTCTATCAGAGTGTGAGAAAAGCAGAAGTGGCAAAGCAAAGCTCTTTAGGAATATTTAAATGGTGGGTTACTATGTTTTATAGCAAAAACTGTATAATAAAAGAGTGTTAATCTTTCCTATGAAAGACTGATAATGCACAAGAGAAAATAAGCAACTGGAGATCAAACTATTAGTACATATTTAAGTTTCTTAACTTTATTTTTACAAAAGAAGAACCACAAGATAAACTTGTCATTGCATTTTATGCAATATTCACATATCTTTGTCTATTAAAAACTAGTGAATTTTCTGTTCAGAAGTTCCATGTCAAATTGCAGAAAACATAGACATACGAAGTGATTATAAATCCTGACTTAGAATTTAAACGATATCTTAGCTATTGTCCTGAAACACATGACATTTGTGGAAACCATTGTTAAATTCTGTTGACCAGGTCTCATAGCACTGTGATACCTCTACTTTCAATTCCAAGTACCACAGCCAGGCAGGGTTTCTCTCCTCTTTCCTTCTCCAAACACCTTGCTTTTCTCTTTTGCTCCCTCTGTACATTTTTTTTTGACTGTAATGTTTTGTGTCTTCCAAAATAAGTTATATTCTCATTGGTGGTTGAAAGCATTCTATCACTGAATTCCCAATCTATTTCACTTTTCAAGTGGTCAGGACTAAGACCTTCAGCCTAGCTCATATAGTGAAAATATGTAAGTTGGCTGGTGTGTGTGTGCTTTCAAGGGTCTTGTTAATACTTCTATTTGCATGTGTTTTTTTTTGTCTAGAAATAAGGTGTGATTATAAAAAAAAGTAAGAATATTTTGTTCTTTCTGTAATCATAATCCAATTGAAGTTCATTTTTTTCACCCAATAACATTTTATAGTTACTACTGCATTGATTTTCATGTCACAGGAAACTGTTATCTATATGTAAGATTATTAAGACTGCAGATATTCCTTTCTCTGTAACTGCAAAATTGGAAATACTCTAAAAATGAAGAAAAGGGAATACATTTAAAGTTTCTTAGTCAAAAAGATCATTTTTCATGAAAATTGTCCTCTGTGCACTAAGATTTGTGCATTTCGGTTTGTATACCTCAATATAAAAAAGAAAAAAGAAAAAGGAGCATGTTTTGTCCTACAAAAACATGAAAAGACAAAAAATTGTCTTCTTGGCTATGGAATATCTTTAATCTTCCTTTATCCAAATGTTTGCTTTGGAATGCATAAATATGACTCATTTACTTGAGAAATTATTGATTATATATACAACAGGACAACTATCTGAATGAAAATAACACTAAAACAATTTTGCTGTCGTAATGGCATTGTTTGAAAATGGCCTAAGTTTTTTTCCCAGTCTAATTGTAAGGATTTGACGATACGTGGGCAGCCTTTGAGGTTATGGTTCTTTCTTCAGGTATAGGAGAAATTCAATAATGAAGGAAAAAAATGCGAGTTCTGAAGGCTACTTTGTTCTACTGGGTTTTTCTAATTGGCCTCATCTGGAAGTAGTTCTCTTTGAGGTTATCTTGGTGTTCTACTTAATGACATTGTTAGGCAACCTGTTCATTATTGTCTTGTCATACCTGGACTCCTATCTCCACACTCCATGTTCTTCTTCCTATCAAACCTCTCTTTTCTGGGTCTCTGCTACACCACCAGCTCCATCCCTCAGTTGCTGGTCAACCTCTGGGGCCCAGAGAAGACCATCTCTTATACCAGTTGCATGATTCAACTTTACTTTGTCCTTGCACTGGGAACTACAGAATGTGTCCTACTGGTGGTGATGTCCCATGACCATTATGCAGCTGTATGCAGACCCTTGCATTACACTCTCCTCATGCACACTCATTTCTGCCATCTGTTGGCTGTGGCTTCCTGGGTAAGAGGCTTTACCAACTCAGCACTTCATTTTTCCTTTACCTTCTGGGTACCCCTATGTGGACATTGCCAAGTGGGCCACTTCTTCTGTGAAGTTCCAGCATTGCTGCAACTGTCATGTGCTGATACCCATGCTAATGAGATGATCCTCATGGTCATGAGCTCCATTTTTGTGATCATACCTCTGGTCCTCATTCTCAGCTCCTATGGTGCCATTGCCTGGGCTGTGCTGAGGATGCAGTCAGCAACTGCACTTCAGAAAATCTTTGGGACTTGTGGAGCCCATCTTATGGTTGTTTAACTCTTTTTCATTCCAGCCATGTGCATATATCTCCAGCCACCATCGGGAAATTCTCTTAAGTAGAGGGAAGTTCATTGCCTTGTTTTATACTGTTGTCACACCTAGCCTCAACCCTCTAATCTACACTCTCAGAGATAAAGATGTAAGAGGGGCTGTAAAGAGACTAATGGGATAGGAATATGCCCATATACTTGTGATATTAATAGTATAATGGGGCATCTCTTCAACAATGGTTCATCCACCATCCACTTATCTACCACTCCTTCATTCACTCACTGTCTTAGAATTTATTGAGCATGTATTTTCACAAGGCCATAGATAGAGTTCTTGGTAAGAAATGAATTAAACACAGTCTTCATAAACACAGATCACTCTTTAACAAAGAAAACATCCATGTAAAATCAAGATCAAACATCAGTATTAATTTTTTTTAGTGTCACAAACCTAATAAAACAAGGGTATGCCTTTCTTAATAGAAAATGTGACATGGAGTTTTTTTTAAGAATGATAAAAAAACAGGTGTAATTCCTATGGAAAGGTAATATTCATAATTAAGAAAAACCTAGACTGTACCTTTTAATTTCTTGCCTTTAAGGCAAAATTCATCATAAAATTTGTCTTCTATCTTTGGTTTAGTTAAAGGCATAAGGAAATACCTTAAACTTTTTCTCTGACAATATTAGTCTTTTTGAAATAGTTAATATTGAGAATAATTTTGGTCTGTAATCTTTAATGTCTCATTACCAATAAAAAGAAAATAAGTTCTATCAACTGTAGCAAGAAAGGCTTTGAAGCAATGTAGCAGAATTAAGCATCCTATATATCTCTTCTTTTCAAGGCAGTGAGAAGTGTATAAGAAGTGGAATTAATTTTTAAAGTTGTGATATACACCTTGTAAAATAATGATCACTGTAGGATGTGTATAGTTTGGTTAAGTAAGTGCTTGGAACACCTGAATAACTTGAGGAGCAATAAACACTGTCTGAGGCAGATAGAGTTTTAAGCTCTGAAAATAATGATGAATTCAAAAGGTGTTTGAGAGAATTATTTGAAAACATATTGGAAAAGTTTTGTGATAAAAGATGTATGGAAAGTGTTAGATTTCTTTCACTATTTAATCCTCTCTGGTGGCCCAACTTGGTGCTCCAAAACCTGGCACTGTGCAACCTCATGTTGGCCTGCCTAACCCATTAGCCCAGCAACACTGTCATCACTTCATGGCAGAGAGAGGGTGGCTAAGCCCACAACATCTCAGCACAAACACTGCTGCCTGGCTCACAAAGGCTGCCTGAGGTAAGGTGCCATCAACAGCATACTGAAATAGGCTACTGCAGCAGAAAGAAAAGTGTCCCCACCCATAGCTCACTAAAAGCAACTAGGGTTCCACAAGAAAGGAGAACCAGGAACTTTTGGGTAATGTCTTGAGCATCTCGGCACCACAGAATGCCATTTTCATAAAGTCATTACTCTCTAGACCAGGAAGCACAACAGACCCACCTAATACAAAGGAGGAAGCACACAAACCTTGAAAAAATGAGGAGGCTGAGGAATATGTTCCAAACAAAACTATGGGATAAGATACAAGAAGGAGGGCTAAATGAAATAGAGATAACCAATCTTCCTGATAAAGATTTCAAAGTAACAGTCATAAATATACTTGCTGATCTGTACAAAACTATTGATGATCTTAGGGTGGACTTCAACAAAGAGATAGAAAAGTTGAAAAAAAGACACAGCTGAATAATATAGTAACTAAAATGAAAAAATACATGGAATGAATTGCTGCAAGTAGAGGAGACAATCAATGAGATGGAAAGTAGAGGACAGGAACACAATGAAGCTGAGGAACAGAGAGAAAAAAGAATCTATAGAAATGAGAGGATGCTAAGAGAGCTGTGTGATAACGCCAAACAAAACAATATTCACATAATAGGGGTACCAGAAGGAGAATAGAGAGACAAAGGAGTAAAAAGTGTCTTTGAAGAAAGAATTGCTGAAAAGTTCCCCAGTCTGGGGAAGGAAAGAGACACCAAGGTCCTGGATGACTTGAGAGCTCATAACAAAAGGATCCCCAGGAATGCAACACCAAGACATATAAAAATTAAAATGACAAAGATTAAGGATAAGGAGAAGTTATTGAAAGCAGCCAGAGAGAAAGAAAAAATTTCTTATTAGGGAAACCCCTTCAGGCTATCAGCAAATTTCTCAGTAGAAACTTTACAGGCCAGATGGGAGTGGCATGAAATATATAATGTATTGAAACAGAAGAACATTCAACCAAGAATCCTTGACCCAGAAAGATTACCATTCAAAATTGAAGGAGTGATTAAAAATTTCCCAGATAAATGAAGGCTGAAGGAATCCACTACTACTAAACAGGCATTACAGGATATGTTAATAGACTTCTATAGATGCAAATTTTCTTAAGCCTAAATATTTATCACCAGTGAAAATACACCCACAGTAAAGGGCATAGACCAATTGCTTACCAAGAAAGTGTGAAATTAAAGCAAAACAAAAGTAGTAAAACCAACTATATACAAAATCAGTTAAGAGATACAGAAAAAAAATGCAGATTATGATATATTTACACAAAGTGTGGAAAAGGAAGAATAGAAAGGAAATGATTTTAGATTGTGTTTCCATTATGGTGATCATCAACTATGTTTAGGAAACTATCCGTGAACCTAATGCAAGTATAAACCTAAAGTCTATAATAGATACACAAAAAATTTAAAAAGAGAAATCCAATCACAGCACTAAATAAAACCACCAAATAACAAGAGAAGAGTATAAGAGAGGAAGAAAGGAACAGAGTAGCTACAGAGACAGCCAGGAAACAATTATCAAAAATGAAATAAATACATATCTGTCAGTAATTACCTTAAATATAAATGGATGGAAAGCACCAATCAAAAGACCTAGGGTGATAGGACACATAAAGAAACAGGATCCATTTATATGCTACCTACAAGAGTCTCATTTCAGATCTGAAGACATACATAGACTAAAAGTGAAGGGATGGAAAAAGATATTTCACACAAATAAAAGGGAGACAAAAGCAGAAGTAGCAATATTTATACCAGGCAAAAAAAGACTTCAAACAAAGAATGTAACAAGAGACAAAAAAAGATATTACATAATGATAAAGGGACTAGTAGAATAAGAGGATATTACCATTATAAACATCTATGCACCCAACATAGGATCACCTAAATATATAAAACAAATATTAACAGAACTAAAAGGGGAAATAGACTGCAAATCATTCCTATTAGAGGACTTCACCATGCCATTTACATCAGTGGACAAATCAACTGCACAGAAAATAAATAAGGCAACAGTGGCATGGAACAACACATTAGATCAGATGGACTAAACAGATATCTAGAGAACATTCCACCCAAAAGCAACAGGATACACATTTTTCTCAAATGCACATGGAATGTTCTCCAGAATATATTACATTTTAGGACACAAAAAGGACCTAAATAAGTTAAAAAAGATTGAAATTGTATCAAGCAGCTTCTCAGACCACAGTGGTATGAAACTAGAAATAAATTACATGAAGAAAACTAGTAAACCCACAAACACATGGAGGTTAAACAACATGCTTCTAAACAGTCAATGGATCAATGAACAAATCAAAGTACAAATCAAGTAATGCATAGAGACAAATGAGAAAAAAATACAACAGTTCAAATTTGTGGGATGCCCCAAAAGTGTTTTTAAGCAGGAAGTATATGACAATGCAGGCCTATCTCAAAAAACAACAATCGCAAATAAACAGTCTAACTCACAACTAAAGAAACCAAAAAAAGAATAACAAATGAAACCTAAAGTTAGTAGAAGAAGGGACATAATATAGACCAAAGAAACAAGAATAAAACAATAGAAAAAAAATCAGTGAAACCAAGAGCTGGTTCATTGAGAAGGTAAAGTAGACAAACTACTACCCACACCTACCAAGATAAAGGAAAGAAGACATAAATGAACAAAATCAGAAATGAAAAACAAATACGCACAATAGGTAGCTGAGAAACACAAAGAATTATTAGAGAATTATATAAAAAATTATGTGCCAATGAATTGGACAACCTAGAGGAAATGGACAAATTTCTAGAAAAGGACAACCTTCTGAGATAGATCCAGGAATAAGCAGAAAATCTGAACAAAGCAATTACCAGTAACAAAATTGAATTAGTAGTAAAAAACTACCAATCAACAAAATCCTAGGACCAGGTGGCCTCATATCTGAATTCTTTCAGACATTTAAAGAAGTAATACCCATCTTTCTTAAAGTATTCCAAAAAGCAGAAAGAGAATACTTCTAAACTCATTCTATGATGCCAGCAGCACACTAATACCAAAGTCAAAGGCACTACAAAAAAAAGCAAATTATAGACCAATATCCTTGATGAGCATAGATGCAAAAATTCTCAACAAAATATTAGCAAACCAAATAAAAAAATACATGAAAAGGGCCACCCATCATGACCAAGTGGGATTTATTCCAGGGATGCACAGGTAGTACGGTATTTGTGAATCAATCACACCACATTAACAAAAAAGGATAAAAACCATCTGATCATTTCAATACATGCTGAAAAAGCATATGACAAAGTTCAACTTCTGTTCATGATAAAAATTCTCAACAAAATCAGAAAAGAGGGTAGGTAACAACATAGTAAAGGCTTATATGAGAAAGCCACAGATAACATCATGCTAAGTGGCAAAAAGCTGAAAGCTTTTCCTCTATGTTTAAAGATGTCCACTCCCACCACTTTTATTAAACGTAGTACCAGAGGTCCTAACCACGGAAATCAGAGAATATAAAAAAATAAAAGGCATCCATATTGTTAAGGAAGAAATAAAACTGTCACTATTTGCAGATGACATGATACTCTATATAGAAAACCCTAAAGACACCACCAAAACTACTGGAACTAATAAGTGGATTCAGCAAAGTGACAGGATACTCTGTTGCTTTCCTATATACTAACAAACTAGCAGAGAGAGAAATCAGGAAAACAATTCCATTTACAATTGCATTGAAAGGAGTGAAATACCTAGAAATAAAACTAAAGAGGTGAAAGTCCTGTACTGAAAACTGCAAGACACTCACATAAATTAAAAAGGAAACAAATAAATGGAAATCTATCCCATGTTCATGGATAGTAAGAATTAATTGTGCCCAAGTGGCCATCCTGCCCAAAGCAATTTAGATTCAGTGAAATCCAAATCAAAATACCAATTGTCCCGACCCATGGGACAGCAACGTGGACCTGGAGAGGGGGAGTGGGAATTTGGAAGGAAACAAGAGACACGAAGAATGGAGACAAGACAAATTCCTGATCAAGTCTCGTTTATTTGCGGAAGCAGCAGAGTATATATAACATTCATGGACCAATCAGCATAAAGGTCAAGCAGTCACAAGCTCTCCACGCAGGGAGGCACACAATGCAACCGGAACACAAGTAGCAAACTTGTTTCATTTTGAAAGCACGCTCAGGAGCCGCCCCACGCCCATCTGGCGAGCGCCATCCTGGCAAAACAGTTTGTACTGGGAAACAGGAACACAGAAAAAACCCCTAACCGCAAAGATCAAACTGCTGATATCTGGGCGCATAATCCTAAATTGGCCAACGGCTCCCCACATGTCCCCCATTTTTATTTTAAAAGCTGAGCGAGCGAGATCTATAAGGCGAAGAAGTTGGTTGGAGCTAATGACATGATAAGAGGTTTGTACAGCTGTTTGGGATGGACTGTGCCTGTCTTAGCTTGGTGGTCAAGGGATCTCTTCTTACCCGTCATCAAGGCTCTGGGCTCTAATTCCCAGGCCTCTTGTCTTAGGTTGATAGAACCCTTGATTCACACTTACCCGTCACTGGCTAATCAGCCCGTCACGGCAAGCTGGTATGTTTTCATTACTTGCCGTGGCCGTAAGCTGTGAACCTCGCAATTTGTCAACTGCTCCAAATCCTTTAGGGCGAGTAGACTGAATCTATGCTCGAGCTCCAAAATTTTTGGCTGTAGGATCACTATTTCCTAAGGCTTATAGCAAAACATATTAAAAACATAATGGAACCAGACTCATAGGACAGGGTAAAAGAAAGGGTAGGTAAAGCATATACTCTGTTGGCAAAGGTACAACGCATATTAGCTTAAACAGTTTTAGGATCATAGTAAGTTTCTAAATCTTGAACTTCTAGCTTATGGTAATGGACTTGTATTTGTTGAAGTTTTATTGAGTCTATCTGTTGTCTAATAAACTGGATTAGCTTATTAGCAACGCATGGTCCGATGGTGACAACAAGCAGGAGTATCAACACCAGTCCGAGGAATGGGAGGAGATAGGGGAGAAGGCCATGTAGTCCATTCCAAAGAGGATTGTCTTGGAGCTCTTTTCGCCTTTTTTTCTAGGTCATCTTGCAGCGTTTTGATCTTGTCTCGAACTATTCCGGACTTATTGGCGTAAAAGCAGCATTTTTCCTCCTCCACAATCGCATGGCTTGCCCATCTGTTTAGCAAGGATTTCTCGTGCCTTGGAAGGATCTCCAAATCCTTCCTGGCTCTGGGGAATGAACTCTGCAAGTAGAGCCAGGAACAAGAGATGTTTCCACATGGTACCTGTTTCCTGTGGAAAACGACAGGACAATCTCTCAGGGTGGCTTATTCCCTGGAGGTTTTATTGTTAGTATTTACTTGTCTTACCAGCCTTTCTGGCAGCCATCTAGCGGCATCATGTTTTTCAGAGAATATGCAAACGGCACCTCTGCCCCATATTAATACCGGGTCAGGGCCATACCGGTGATTATCCAGTGGATCTTTCCAGAGTACTGTTGCAAAGTCTTGTATGGTATTAGAATGCCAAAAATGGTCAGTGGCAGAACGCCCACTATCATCCAGATTTAAAAAATTTAAAATAAAGAGGGCATGAGCAAGGATGTTTCTTGGGGACCCCTTTACAGGATACCATTTCCCCTTTTTTAACTTGTTGATGGTGTTTTCAAGAGTTAGATGAGCTCTTTCAACGATCCCTTGTCCCTGTGGGTTATAAGAAATACCAGTGACATGATTGATATTCAGCTGTTTACAAAAGGCTTGAAAGTTTTTACCTGTGTATCCAGGCCCATTATCTGTTTTCAGTTGAGGTGACTTGCCTAAGGTGGACAGGGCTAGTAACATGTGGGCAATAACATTTTTAGAAGCTTCTCCTGCTTGTAGTGAGGCAAAAATAAAGCCGCTATAAGTATCTATTGTAACATGTATATATTTGAGATTTCCAAACTCAGGAAGATGTGTAACATCCATTTGCCAAAGCGCGTTGGGTACCAAACCCTAGGGTTCATGCCAAGGTGTGGGACAGGAAGAAAAGTAACACAAGTCTTACATTGTTTTACTATTTGGCAGGCTTGTTCTCTGGTGATTTTAAACATCAGTCTTAAGGTATGTGCATTTAAATGATGGAGGAGGGCATGTGTTTCATTTGCAGCCTGGAGATTATTCTGAACTTGGGTAATGAGGACTGTTCGGGTGGCCATGTCTGCCAGTGAATTGCCTTGGGACAGTGGCCCTGGCAGGCCAGTATGAGCTCTCAGGTGGCCAATAAAAAATGGGTAAGTACGTTGCCATATTAGGCCTTGTAGTTGTCTAAAAAGGGAAGCCGCCTCAGAGGCGTGTTTTATTTGAGAAGCTGTCTCTAATAGTGGTACTGAGTGGGCAATATAAGAACTGTCTGTAAACAAATTAAATGTTTTATTTGGGAAGGCAGAAAAAAACAGCAATAACTGCCTGTAATTCTACTAGCTGTGCAGATTTTGCTTTTGTCAAGAAGGATATAACTTGATTTTCATAAACATACACAGCTCGTCCAGAGGAAGACCCATCAGTAAACACAGTTAAAGCTTTATCTATTGGTTTGGAGGAGGTTTTGATAGGAAAAACAAACTCATGGGTACTCAAAAACTGAAGAAGCCTATTGTTGGGATAGTGATTATCCATTGTCCCCGAAAAGGAGGTGCAGGCAAAAGGCCAACAATCTGTGGTCTGGAAAAGTCAATTTATTTGTTCTACAGAATATGGCAGAATTATAACATCAGGTTCTTTTCCAAACTATCTTCTTCCTTGTTCTTGTCCTAACATAATGATATCTGCAATGGCCTGATAATAAGGATAAATTACTTTTGAGGGAGATGATGACAAACGTACCCACATTATGGGGTTTTGTTGCCAGAAAACAGCAGTAGGTGTAACAGCCATTTTACAAACAATAAAATATAAAGGTTGTTCATAATTAATGGCAGTAATGAACTGATTTTGAATGGCTTTTTCGACTATTTTTAAGACCTGGCGCCCCTCATCTGTTAAAAGTTCTTGGAGACTTGGGATCTGTATCTCCTATTAATATATTAAATAAGGGCTTAAGTTCTCCAGTGGTTAATTTTAGATAGGGTCTAAGCCAATTAATGTCTCCTAAAAGTTTTTGAAAGTCATTTAAGGTTTTCAAGGCATTTATTTTAAGTTCTACCTTTTGCATAGAAATACGAGATCCTAATAATTGGAATCCTAAATAAGTATAGGGGTCTTCTAATTGGACCTTTTCTGGAGCTATTTGTAGTCCTTGAGTACGCAAAGCCCGTTTTAGATAATCAACGCAACATAACACTTGTTGACCATTGTTTCCAGCAGTAAGAATATCATCCATGTAATGTATAATGTATAAGTCAATCCAACAATCTCGTACACACTGTACAGCAGAGGAGACAAAATTTTGGAAAAGGGTAGGGCTGTTAGCCATGCCCTGGGGTAAAACCTTCCAGTGGTATCTTTTCATAGGTTCTTTAAAATTAATAGAGGGGACACTAAACGCAAAGTGCTTTTGGTCTAGGGGACGTAAAGGAATGGTAAAAAAGCAATCTTTAAGGTCAATGATAATTTTATAGTATCCTAAAGGTATAGCCACAGGAGAAGGCAGGCCAGGTTGTAGGGGTCCCATAAGTATCATAGTTTTATTTACAGCCCTCAAGTCTTGTAGTAACCTCCATTTCCCTGATTTCTTTTTTATGACAAATATAGGAGTATTCCAGGGAGAATTGCTTTCAACAACATGTCCCGCAGCCAACTGTTCCTGCACTAACTGTTGTGCCGCTTGTAATTATTCAGTAGAAAGAGGCCACTGATCAACCCATAAAGGATCATCACTTTTCCAAGTTATTTGATCAGCATGGGGTGCAGGATCATCAGTGACCATTAGTATAAATTTCGCAGTCCTGCTCTATCATGTTTTATTTGTGGCAGTATTGGGTGTGTAATTCCGGACTGATTTTTTTTCCTAGTCCTGAGCCCGGGGTATATCCCTGTTTCAACATTTGGGCAGTTATTATTTCATTAGGACTACACATAATAATTTTCATTTGTGTTAAAATATCATGCCCCCATAAATTAATGGGTAACCCAGCAAGAACAAATGGTTGAATAGTTCCGTGATTGCCCTCTTTATCTTTCCAGGTTAAAACTTTACTGCTCTTCTCGGGATTTTGACTTTGGCCTATGCCTTTAAGACTAGTAAAGGTAGGCACAAAGGGCCATTGTGCAGGCCAACCTTCCTTCTTAAGAATAGTCACTTCAGCCCCTGTATCAATTAATCCCTGGAATTCTCTACCATCTAGCCATAAGGTCATCATAGGTTTAATAGTTGTAACCTGTCACACCCAATAGGCATAAGAGCCAAAGCCCTGATAATTTCTATGATCAGCTTTAGAGAGATGAGTGGTTTTAATGAAAGGGAAAAGCAACAATTGAGCAACCCTCTGGCCTGTGGTAACTGTAGTAATATTGGAAGGAGAAGAAACCATCTTTAATTCTCCAGTGTAGTCATTGTCTATAACTCCTGGGAAGACTTGGAGCCCTTGCATGGTAGAACTGCTACATCCTATGAGAAGGCCAAACATATCTCTAGGTAAAGGACCAAACACCCCTGTAGGT
>JAVSCE010015390.1:0-31653 GCA_032199065.1 Smutsia gigantea
TTTTGTTTTTCTTTTCTTTCTTTTTTTTCTTTTTTTCTTTCTTTCTTTCTTTTTTTTTCTTTTTCATCTTTTTTTTCTCTTTTTTTTTCTTCTCTTTTTAAAGTCTTAAAGAGCCCAGCGGACATACGTGGCAACTATCAGTGACCAAATTATACAGCCATGAAAAGACAGAGGAATATGGTTCAGACCAAAATCAACCAGACAACCCCAGAGAGGGAGTCTGAAGGGATGGAAATGCACAGTCTTCCTGAAAAATAATTCAGAATAAAAGTCATAACCATGCTGATGGACCTACAGAGAAATGTGCAAGAGCTGAGGGAGGAAGTGAGGGAACTGAGGAAAGACAATACAGAAATCAGACAAGCGATCGACGGGCTTAACAGCAGAATGGATGAGATGCGAGAGACTGTTAATGGAATAGAAAACAGAGAACAGGAGTACAGAGCAGCTGAGGCAGAGAGAGATAAAAGGATTTCTAGGAATGAAAGAATATTAAGAGAACTATGTGACCAATCCAAACGGAACAATATTCGCATTATAGGAGTACCAGAGGAAGAAGAGAGAGAAAAAGGGTTAGAAAGTGTCTTTGAAGAAATAATTGCTGGAAACTTTCCCTCGCTGGGGAAGGAAATAGTCTGACAGTCCAGCGAAGCCCACAGATCTCCCAACACAAGAGACCCAAGGAAGACAACACCAAGACACATAATAATTAAGATGGCAAAGATCAAAGATAAAGACAGGATATTAAAGGCAGCTAGAGAGAGAAAAAAGATCACCTACAAAGGAAAACGCATCAGACTATCATCAGACTTCTCAACAGAAAACTCACAGGCTAGAAGAGAATGGCATGATATATTTAACGTTATGAAACAGAAGGGCCTCGAACCAAGAATATTGTATCCAGCACGATTATCATTTAAATATGATGGAGGGATTAAACAATTTACAGACAAACGAAAGTTGAGAGAGTTTGCCTCTCATAAACCACCACTACAGGATATCTTAAATGGACTGCTCTAGATGGAAGCACACCTAAGGTTAAAAAGATGTCACCAGAGAAAATAAAATCATAGCAAAGAAAGCAGACCATCCAAATAACAACTAAAGGCAAAGAATAAAACACCTAGTATATAAAGAATGGAGGAGGACGAAAAAGAAGGAAGAGAAATAAAGAAACATCAGACAGTGTTTACAATAACTTAAGAAGAAAGTTAAGTTAGATTGTTAGATAGTAAAGAAGCAACGCTTGAACCCTTGGTAACCACGAATCTAAAGCCAGCAATGGCAATGAGTACATACCTATCAATAATCACCCTAAATGTAAATGGACTGAATGCACCAATCAAAAGACACAGAGTAACAGGATGGATAAAAAAGCAAGACCCATCTATATGCTGCGTACAAGAAACGCACCTCAAATCCAAAGATATACACAGAATAAAAGTGAAGGGATGAAAAAAGATATTTCATGCAAACAACAAAGAGAAAAAAGCAGGTGTTGCAGCACTTGTATCAGACAAAATACACTTCAAAACAAAGAAAGTAGCAAGAGATAAAGAAGGACATTACATAATGAGAAAGGGGTCAGTCCAACAAGAAGATATAACCATTATAAATATATATACACCCAACACAGGAGCGCCAGCATATGTGAGACAAATACTAACAGAATTAAAGGAGGAAATAGACAGCAATGCATTCATTTTAGGAGACTTCAACACACCACTCACTCCAGAGGACAGATCACCCAGACAGAAAATAAAGACACAGAGGCACTGAACAACACACTAGAACAGATGGACCTAACAGACATCTACAGAACTCTACACCCAAAAGCAACAGGATACACATTTTTTTTCTGAAGTGCACAGAGAACATTTTCCAGAATAGACCACATACTAGGCCACAAAAAGAACCTCAGTAATTTCAAAAATATTGAAATCTTACCAACCAGCTTCTCATATCGCCAAGGTATAAAACTAGAAATAAATTTTAGAAAGAAATCAAAAAGGCTCACAAGTACATGGAGACTTAACAACACTCTCCTAATTAATCAATGGGTTAACGACCAAATCAAAACAGAAATCTAAGAATATATGGAGACCAATGACAAAAACAACACAAAGCCACAACTTCTGTGCGACGCAGCAAAGGCAGTTCTAAGAGGAAAGTATACTGCAATCCAGGCCTATTTAAAGAAGGAAGAACATTCCCAAATGAATAGTCTAAAGACACAATTACTGAAATTGGAAAAAGAAGAACAAATGAGGCCCAAAGTCACCAGAAGGAGGGACATAATAAAGATGAGAGAAGAAATAAATAAAATTGAGAAGAATAAAACAATAGAAAAAATCAATAAAACCAAGAGCTGGTTCTTTGAAAAAATAAACAAAATAGATAAACCCCTAGCCAGACTCATTAAGAGAAAAAGAGAATCTACACACATAAAAACAATCAGAAATGAGAAAGGAAAAATCACGACGGACCCCACAGAAATACAAAGAATCATAAGAGAATATTATGAGAATCTATATGCTAACAAGCTGGAAAACATAGAAGAAATGGACAACTTCTTAGAAAAATACAACCTTCCAAGACTGACCAAGCAAGAAACAGAAAAACTAAACAGACCAATCACCAGCAACGAAATTGAATTGGTAATCAAAAAACTACGCAAGAACAAAACCCCCGGGCCTGATGGATTCACCTGTGAATTCTACCAGACATATAGAGAAGAAATAACACCCATTCTCCTTAAAGTTTTCCAAAAAATAGAAGAAGAGGGAATACCTCCAAACTCATTCTATGAAGCCAGCAACACTCTAATACGAAAACCGGGCAAAGACCTCACCAAAAAAGAAAATTACAGACCAATATCCCTGATGAACGTTGATGCAAAAATACTCAACAAAATATTAGCAAGCCGAATTCAAAAATACATCAAGAGGATCATACACCATGATCAAGTGGGATTCATCCCAGGGATGCAAGGATGGTACAACATCCGAAAATCCATCAACATCATCCACCATATCAACAAAAAGAAGAACAAAAACCACATGATCATCTCCATAGATGCTGAAAAAGCATTTGACAAAATTCAGCATCCATTCCTGATTAAAACTCTCAACAAAATGGGTATAGACGGCAAGTACCTCAACATCATAAAGGCTATATATGACAAACGCACAGCTAACATCATACTTAACGGCGAGAAGCTGAAAGCTTTTCATCTAAGATCGGGAACAAGACAGGGATGCCCACTCTCTCCACTGTTACTCAACATAGTACTGGAGGTCCTAGCCACAGCAATCAGACAAAACAAAGACATACAAGGCATCCAGATTGGTAAAGAAGAAGTCAAATTGTCACTATTTGCAGATGACATGATACTGTACATAAAAAACCCTAAAGACTCCATTCTGAAATCACTAGAACTAATATCTGAATACAGCAAAGTTGCAGGATACAAAATTAACACACAGAAATCTGTTGCTTTCCTATACAATAATGATGAACTAACAGAAAGAGAAATCAGGAAAACAATTCCATTCACAACTACATCAAAAAGAATAAAATACCTTGGAATAAACCTAACAAAGGAAGTGAAAGACCTGTACTCTGAAAACTACAAGACACTCCTAAGAGAAATTAAAGAGGACACTAACAAATGGGAATGCATCCCATGCTCTTGGCTAGGAAGAATAAATATTGTCAAAATGGATATACTACCTAAAGCAGTATACAGATTCAATGCAATCCCTATCAAAATACCAACAGCTTTCTTCAATGAACTGGAAAAAATAATTCTAAAATTCGTATGGCACCACAAAAGACCCCAAATAGCCAAATCAATCCTGAGAAGAAGGAATAAAAAAGGGGGAATTACACTCCCTGACTTCAAGCTCTACTACAAAGCCACAGTAATCAAGACAATTTGGTATTGGCACAAAAACAGACCCACAGACCAGTGGAACAGAATAGAAAATCCAAACATTAACCCAAACATATACAGTCAATTAATATTTGATAAAGGTGCCTTGGATATACAATGGGGAGATGACAGCCTCTTCAGCTGCTGGTGTTGGAAAAACTGGACAGCTACATGTAAGAGAATGAAACTGGACTACTGTCTAGCCCCATACACAAAGGTAAACTCAAGATGGATCAAAGACCTGAATGTAAGTCATGAAACCATAAACCTCTTAGAAAAAAACATAGGCAAAAATCTCTTGGACATAAACATGAGCAACTTCTTCATGAACATATCTCCACGGGCAATGGAAACAAAAGCAAAAATGAACAAGTGGGACCATATCAAGCTGAAAAGCTTCTGTACAGCAAAGGACACCATCAGTAGAACAAAAAGACATCCTACAGTATGGGAGAATATATTCATAAATGACGTATCCAATAAGGGGTTGACGTCCAAAATATATAAAGAACTCACGCACCTCAATGAACATAAAGTAAATAGTCCAATTAAGAAATGGGCAGAGGACATGAATAGACACTTCTCCAAAGAAGAAATTCAGATGGCCAACAGGCACATGAAAAGATGCTCCACATCGCTAATCATCAGAGAAATGCAGATTAAACCCACAATGAGATATCACCTCACACCAGTGAGGATGGCCAACATCCAAAACACAAACAACAACAAATGTTGGCGAGGATGTGGAGAAAAGGGAGCCCTCCTACACTGCTGGTGGGACTGCAAATTAGTTCAACCATTGTGGAAAGCAGTATGGAGGTTCCTCAAAAAACTCAAAATAGAAATGCCATTCGACCCAGGAATTCCACTCCTAGGAATTTACCCTAAGAATGCAGCAGCCCAATTTGAAAAAGACAGATGCGCCCCTATGTTTATTGAAGCACTATTTACAATAGCCAAGAAATGGAAGCAACGTAAGTGTCCATCAGTAGATGAATGGATAAAGAAGATGTGGTACATATACACAATGGAATATTATTCAGCCATAAGAAGAAAACAAATCCTACCATTTGCAACAACATGGATGGAGCTAGAGGTATTATGCTCAGTGAAAAAAGCCAAGCCGAAAAAGACAAGTATCAAATGATTTCACTCATATGTGGAGTATAAGAACAAAGAAAAAATACTGAAGGAACAAAACAGCAGCAGACTCACAGAACCCAAGAACGGACTAATAGTTACCAAAGGGAAAGGGACTGGTGAAAATGGGTGGGAAGGGAGGGAAAGGGGGGCATTATGATTAGCAGATGTAATGTTGGGGGGGCACGGGGAGGGCTGTACAACTCAGAGAAGACAAGTAGTAATTCTATAGCATCTCACTATGCTGATGGACAGTGACTGTAATGGGGTTGGTGGGGGGTACCTGATGAAGGGGTAGTTCAATAACCATAATATTGCACCTGTAATTGTAGATTAATGATAATAAAATAAATTATATTAAAAAATACCTTGGGACAAATTAAAATGGAATACAATATACAAAAATTTATAGCATGCAGTAAATACAGTTCTAAGAGGAAAGTTCATAACTAAAATGCTTCCCTGAATATATAAGAAAAATCTCAAATAAACAGCCTAACTTTATATCTCAAAGAAACAGAATAAAGAGGCATAAATGGAGCTCAAAGTTAGTAGAACGTAGGAAATAACGATGATCAAAATAGAAATTAATAATATAGAGATTAGAAAGACAATAGAAAAGACCAATGAAACTAAGATCTGCTCCTTTGAAAAGGCTTCTTTCACAAACCTGTGGTTAGACTCACCAAGAAAAACAGTGAGAGGACTCAAATAAACTGAGAATGAAAGAAGAGACATTAAAACTGATACCACAGAAACGGAAAGGAACATAAGAGACTACTGTGGACAAATATATGCCAGCAAATTGGACAACCTAGAAATAATGGATAAATTCCTAGAAACAAAAAATCTCCCAGTACTGAGCCAAGAAGAAATATGGATTCTGAACAAACAAATAACTAGGAACAAAATTGAATCAGTAACCAAAACACCCAAAAAAAATTCCATGGAGGAAGATGGCAGAATAAGAGGTAACTTTGATAACCTCCTTCCACATATTTACCAAGGTAGAAACTACATAAAATACTCCTAACTCTGAAAATGACCTGAAGAACACAGAACAGACCACCTTCACCTGAAGAAGAGAAGGACACACTGAAAAGGGTAAAGAGGAAGAGCTGTGACTGTTTTGAATCCAAGCCCTTTCCCCATACCAGTAGACAAGCAGGAAGGGAAGAGTAACGTGGGGAGGGGATAAATGATCAGCAACTTTGCACACCTGACCCTAGGGATGTGCTCCACTAATCACCAGAACCCATTGTAATGTGAGCTTGTGCTCCCACAGCAGATCTCCAGGGCCAGATGTGCAGAGTTCTTGGGCACCTATCCCCTCCCTGCTCTTTTCCTCTTCCTCCCACCTGTGGGCTGGGTTTGGGAAGGACTTGGGTCCTACTCAATGGTGGCTCTACCACTTTACCCTTTACTGTGTGGTCTTCTCTTCTTCTTCAGTTGTAGGTGGTCTCTTTTGCACTCTATAGGTTGTTTTCACGCTTATTGTGTTTTCTGTAGTTTCGTCCTTTATGTGTTTGTGGGAGAAGGTTTCTGCCTTGTCTTCCTACTACACCATCTTTTTTCCTCTCCTTCCAAAGTACATAAGTGTAAAGCATTCCTTTCTTTAATTTTGTTATTCATCACTGTGGAATAGCTCAGAATGTCACTTCTGTTTTAAATAACAGAATTGATAACTGAGCAAGGAAACAAATTTTGGAATATAAAAGTCTTGCTTTAATAAAAATTCCTTATACAATGAAAAAAATTCTTCCAGCAAATGAATCAATGAACAAATAAGAGAAAATAAAACAATACATGGAGACAAATGAAAACAGAAACACAATGGTTTGAAATATGTATGATACAGCAAAAGTGTTTCTAAGAGGGACTTACAAAGCAATACAGGCCTGCTTCAGGAAACAAGAACAATATCAATAAGCAGTCTAAACTCACAACTAAAAAACTAGAAAAAGAACAACAAATGAACCCCAAAATTAGTAGAAATAAGGGCACAATAAAGATGAGAGCACAAATTAATAAAATAGAGTATAGGGAAACAATAGAAAAAGTCAAAGAACCCAAGAGCTGATTCTTCATGAAAATAAACAAAATAGACAAAGCCCTAGACATCCTCATCAAGAAAAAGAGAGAGGACACAAATAAACAAAATCAGAAAGGAAAAAGGATAAGTTACAACAGACATCACAGAGATACAAAGAATTATAAGAGAATTCTTTGAAAAATTATATGCCAATAAATTGGACAACCTAGAAGAAATGGACAAATTCCTATAAAAATGCAAACTTCTGAGACTGACCCAGGAAGAAACATAAAATATGAACAAACCAGTTACTATTAATGAAACTGAATTGGTAATCAAAAAATGCCCAACAATCCCAGATTCAGATGGCTTCACAGGTGAATTCTACCAAACATTTAAAGAGCTAATACCCATCCTGCTTCAAATATTCCCAAAACTGGAAGAGGAGGGAATGCTTCCAAATTCATTATATGAGGCTAGCATCACTCTAATACAAAAACCAAAGACACCTCAAAAAAAGAAAATTACAGACAAATATCCCTGATGAACATAGATGCAAAAGTCCTCAAAAAAATATTAGCAAACTGATTTCAACAATACATCAAAAGCATCATTCATCATGACCAAGTGGGATTTACACCAGGGATGAATGCATGGTATAATATTAACAAATCAATCTATGTGATACACCACATTAACAAAAGTATAAAAACCATATGATCATCTGAATAGATGCCAAAAAAGCATTTAACAAAATTCAATATCTATTCATGATGAAAAACATTCAAAAAATAGATAGAGAGAGAACATACCTCAATGTTATGAAGGCTATATATGACAAACCCAGAGCTAACATCACAGTTAATGGTGAAAAGTTGAAAGCTTTTCCTCTAAAATCAGGAAAAAGACAAGGCTTGCCAGTCTCACCACTTTTATGTAACATAGTACTAGAAATCATAAAAATGGCATCAGATAAGATAAAGAGATAAAAGGCACCCAAATTGATAAAGATGAAGTTAAACTGTCACTATTTGAAGATGACATGATACTATATATATATAACCCCAAAGACTACACCAAAAAACTATTAGAACAAATAACTGGATTGAGAAATATTGCAGAATACAAAATTAATACACAGAAATATGTTGCATTCATATATACTAACAATGAACTAGCAGAAAGAGAAATCAGTAAACAATTCCATTTACAATTGCACCAAAAAAAATAAAATACCTAGAAATAATCATAACCAAGGAGATTAAACACCTGTACTCTGAAAACTATAAGACCCTCATGAGAGAAATTGAAGAAACAAATCAATGAAAATCTATCCCATATTCATGGAGAGGAAACATTAATATTGTCCAAATGGTCATCATGTCTAAAGCAATTTACAGATTCAATGCAACACTTATCAAAATGCTAATGGAATTTTCAATGAACTAAAGCAAATAATCCTAAAATTTATATGGGGCCACAAAAGACACTGAATAGCCAAAGGAATCTTGACAAAGAAGTATAAATCCAGGGGGGCTATGTCTCTCACTTCAAGCTATACTGCAAAGCTACAGTAATGAAAACGTTATGGTACTGGAAACCAAGAACAGAATTATAGATCCATGGAACAGATAGAGAGCCCAGAAATAAACCCATGCATGCATGGTCAATTAATACATGAAATGGAGCATGAATATACAATGAAGAAAAGAAAGCTTCTTCAATGAATGGTGTTGGATTAAACTGGTCAGCTACATGCAAGAGAATGAAACTGGATTACTGTCTAACTCCATACAGAAAAGTAAACTTGAAATGGATTAAAAACCTTATTGTAAGACATGAAACCCTAAAACCCTTAGAATAAAACATAGGCACAAATCTCTTGAACATAAGCATGAGTAATTTTTTTCTGGACACATATCTTTGGGCAAGGGAAACAAAATCAAACATGAACACCTGGGACTACATCAAACAGCATAAGACACCATCTACCAAACAAAAAGGAAACCTATAGAATGGGAGTACATATCTGTAAATGATTTACCCAATAAAGGGTTAAAATCTACAATATACAAGTAATTCATATGAATTAACACCAAAAGCACAAACAACCCAATGAAAATAATGGGCAGAGGACATGAACAGACATTTCTCCAGAGAAGAAATACAGATAGCCACAAGCACATGAAATTGTGCTCCACATTACTAATCATCAGGGAAATACAAATCAAAACCACAATGACATATCACCTCACACCAGTCAGAATGACCACTATCCAAAAGAAAAGAAATAACAAGTGTTGGAGAGAAGGTGGAGAAAAGGGAACCTTCCTACACTATTAGTGGGAATGTAAATTGGTGCAGCCAGAATGGAAAACAGTATGGAGGTTCCTCAAAACACTAAAAATAGAAATACCATAAACCCAGTATATCTACTTCTAGGAATTTGCCCAGAGAAAACAAAATATCTGGTTCAAAAATATACACAAACCCCTATATTTATTGCCACATTATTTACAATAGCCAAGATCAGAAACAGCCAACATGTCCATCAATAAAGGAATGGATAAAGGAAATGGGACTTATACAATGGAAGGCCATTCAGCCATAAAAAGGAAGAAATCCTGCCTTTGCAACAACATGGATGTACTTAGAGGGTATTATGATAAGTGAAATAAGCCAGGTGGAGAAAGAGAAATGCCATATGACTTCACTTATATGTGGAATATAAAAACAAAACAAAACAAAATGAAAAAACAGCAATAGACTCACAGACACTGAGAACTGACTGGTGGTTTCCACGTCGGAGGGTTTGGGGTTTGTGGGTGAAATAGGTGAAGAGGGCACAAAATTTCAATCATAACATAAATTAGTCATGTGGTTCAATGTACAGTATAAAGAATATACTCAATAGATCGCTAACATCTTCTATTTGGACAGATAGTAACTACTCTAGTTGGGGTGAGCATTTAATAATGTATATACTTGCTGAATCACTATGTTGTATAATTTAAACCAATATAATATTGTATGTCAACTATACTTCAATAAAAAAATCAATAGAAATATTTTTAAATATCGTACTCAACTCCAAAAATATAATGCAATAAAACTGTATTTTCTTATTGTTATTTTAAGAGTTCTGTGTATATATTGTATACCAGTGCTTTATCAGATATGTGTTTTACAAATATCTTCTCCCACTCTGTGGCTTCTCTTGTAATTCCTTTAACAGTGTCTTATACTCAGCAGGAGTTTTTAATTTTAATAAAATATAGCTTATCAATTTTTACTTCATGGATTGTGCTTTTGTTGTGAAAAGTCACCAAATCCATGGTCATCCAGATTTTCTCCTGTTGTCTTCTAGGAGTTTATAGGTTTTGTGTTTTTACATTTATGTCTTTAATCTATTTTGAATTAATTTTTGTGAAAGGTGTAAGGTCTATGTCCAGATTCACTTTTTTATTGGTGGATGGACAGTTGTTCCAGCATCATTTGTTGAAAAAACTCTTTTCTCCATTGTGTTGCATTTGCTCCCTTGTCAAAGATCAGTTCATCATATTTGTGTAGGTTTATTTTAGGTTCTTTCCTCTATTACATTCATCTGTTTTTCTGTTCTTTTGCCAATACCATAGTAACTTCACTACTGTAGCTTTATAGTAACTCTTGAGATCAGATATTAGATATCAAAAAACTGACTCTAAATTTTCTATGAACATGCAAAAGACCCCCATCCTACCTAAAGCAATCTATAGATTCAGTGCAATCCTTATTAAAATACCAACATATTTCTTCAACAAACTAGAACAAATAATTCTAAAACTCATATGGAACCACAAAAGACCCTGAATAGCCAATGTAATTCTTAGAAAGAAGAACAAAGCTGATTATGCTACCTAACTTCAAGTTCTACTACAAAACCACTGTAAACAAAACAATTTGGTACTGGAACAAGAATAGACCCATAGATCAATGGAAAAGAATAGAGAGCCCAGATATAAACCCAAGCATAAATGGTCAATTAATATATAATAAAGGAGTCATGAATAGACAATGGGGAAAAGGCAGCCTCTTCAACAACTGGTGCTGGGAAAACTGGACAGCTACACATAAGAGAATGAAACTGGATTACTGTCTAACTCCAAACACAAAAGTAAACTCGAAATGGATTGAAGACATGAATATAAGTCACAAAACCATAAAACTCTTAGAAGAAAACAGGGGAAAATCTTTTGAATATAAACATTAGCAATTTTTTCCTGAACACATCTCCTTGGGCAAGGGAAACAAAATCAAAAATGAATGACTGGGACTACTTCAAACTCAAAGCTTCAGTACAGCAAAGGACACAGTCATCAGAACAAAAAGACATCATACAGTATAGGAGAATATATTTGTAAATGATTTATCAAACAAGGCATTAACATCCAAAACATATAAAGAACTCACATTCTTCAACACCCAAAAAACAACCCAATTAAAAAAATGGAGGATCTGAACAGACACTTCTCCAAACAAGAAATATGGATGGCCAACAGGCACATGAAAATACTCCACATCACTAATCATCAGGGAAATTCAAATTAAAACCACAATGAGGTATCACCTCACACCAGTTAGGATGGCCAACATCCAAAAGGCAAGAAACAACAAATGTTGGTGAGGATGCAGAGAAAGGGGAACTCTCCTACACTATTGGTGGGAATAAAAATTGGTTCAACCATTGTGCAAAGCAATATGGAGGTTCCTCAAAAAACTAAAAATAGAAATACCATTTGATCCAGGAATTCCACTCCTAGGAATTTACCTAAAGAAAAAAAAAATCCCTGGTTCAAAAAGACATATGCACCCCTATTTAAAATTGGCAAGATATGGAAGCAAACTAAGTGTCCATCAATAGATGACTAGATAGAGAAGAGGTAGTACATAGACACAATGGAATATTATTCAGCCATAAAAAGTAAAGAATTCCTGCCATTTGCAACAACATGGATGGAGCTAGAGGGTATTATGCTCAGTGAAATAAGCCAGGCAGAGAAAGACAAATACCAAATGACTTCCTCACTTTAGGAGTATATAAACAAAGCAAAACTGAAGGAACAAAATAGCAGCAGACTCACAGACTCCAAAAAGTGACTAGAAGTTACCAAAGGGGAGGGTTGGGGGAGGGTGGGTGGGGAGGGTTTGGGAAGGGTGGCTTGGGAGGGAGAGGGGGATTAAGGGGCATTATAATTTGCAGCCACATATAGGTAGGTCATGGGGAAGGCAATACAGCATGGAGATTACAAGTAATGACTCTATAGCATCTTAATACACTGATAGTGACTGCAATAGAATAGGTGAGGACTTAATAATGTGGGCGAATATTGAAACCACAGTGTTTTTTATGTGAAACCATCGTAATGTATCAATTTATAGCAATGATACTCTAATATAAAAAAAGAAAGTGCAAAATACCTAGAGCAACAAATACAATACTGAAGGAGGAAAACAAAGTCAGAAAACTGACACTACCTGGCTTCATGCATTACTGTAAAGGTACAATAATTATGACACTGTGGTACTGTATCTTTCTGGCATTTAAATTTGGAGTGCATTGATTCTGCAGATCAAGTTGGTAAGAAATGACATCTTGAAAATATTGTACATGTAGTGTATTTCCATTTATTTCAATCTTTGATTTCTTTCATCAGTTTTATAGTTTTCCTTAAATAGATCTTATATATATCTTGTTAGATTTATACCTAAGCATTCCATTATTTGAGTGCTAATGTAAATGGTATTGTGTTTTTAATTTCAAATTCTACTGGTTCATTTCTGGTATATAGGAAAGCAACTGATATTTGTATATCAACCTTGTATCCCACAACATTTCTATAAATCTTCATTAGTTCCACGATGTTTTTGTTTGCTCTTTGAGATTTTCTATAGAGACAATCATGTTAACTGTGAATAAAGACAGTTTTATTCCTTCCCAGTTTTATGACTTGTATTTCCTTTTCTTGTCTTATTGATTAAGCTAGGACTTCCAATGCAATGTTAGAAGCACTGAGAGAGAACAACTTGCCTTGTTCCTGTCTTAGGGGTAAAGCACCTAGTTTCTCATCATGGACTATGTTGTTAGCTGTTTTTGTAAAATTTTTAATCAAATTCAGGCAGTTCCCTTCTACTCCTAGTTTTTTGAGGGTTTTCTTTTTAAATAATGAATGGATATTACAATTTTTAAATGCTTTTTATGCATCTGGTGGTGTGTTCATGTAATTTTTCTTTAGCCTGTTGATGTGATATACTACATTAATTGATTTTTAAATAAACCATCCTTGTATACCTGTAATTAATCCCACCTTGTAATGGTGTATAATCTTTTTTATACATTGTTGGATTTTATCTACATTAAGAGATATTAGTCTGTACTTTTCCTTTCTTGTAATGTCATTGTCCACTTTTGGCATTATTGTAATGATACACTCATGGAATGAGTCAGGAACATTCCTTCTTCTATTTTCTGAAAGAGATTGTAGAGAATTGGTAACATTTATTTCTTTAAATATTTGATAGAATTCAATCATGAACCAGTCTATGCCTGTGATTTCTGTTTGGGAGGTAATTAATTATTGATTTAATTCACTAAGATATATGTCTATTCAGATTATCAATTTTTTGTGAGTTTTAGCAAGATTGTATCTTTCAATGAATGGGTCCATTTCATCTAAATTTTCAAATTTGGCAGCATAGAATTATTCACAATTTTCCATTTTTATCCTTTTAATGTACATACAATCAGTTGTGATGGCACTTCTCCAGAAGCTCAAGACTCTGCTCACCAGTGTGTAGTTCACTTTCGTGGCTGAGTCCTAGTTACTGTTGGTGTACTATGGGTGGGGCCTGCCTCTCTGCCTGACTGCCAGCAGTGGCTGATCCCGACAGCTCGTCTCTGCATGACCTTTGTGTGATGTGAGGCACTTCTTCTGGGATTTACTGTCAGTAGAGCTGTCCTCTGCCTGCAGGTCATCAATGGTGGGTCCTTTGCTGGGCCAAGCATGCCAGGTAGGGGAGCACCACCATGGGGCTCAGGCACCAGCAAGGGAGCAGGGGAGTTTCAGAGATGACTCCTGCAAGCAACGGACCGGTTGATCTGAGGGAGGGCCTGGAAAGTGTGGTCCACCTTCCACCTGCCAGGCAGCAGTGTCCGACCTCTGCTGGGCTGAGTGTACTGGGCAGAGTGGGTGTACAGGGGAGTGCTGCCATGGGGCTGAGCCACCAGCAAGGGAAATGGAGTGTTTGGAACTGGCTTCCATAAGCTCCCAAACAGCTGGGCTGAGGAAGGGCTGGGAAAGAATCTGTGGAGAAGTTGGGGTTCCTATGGCCAGGAACCTCACTGAACTTAAACCACCTGATGATGTAACTGGCCTGTTGCTAGGCTACCGCTTCCACACCTTTAGGCAATAAGCTATTATTGTGCTATATAGAGAGCTCGGCCCAGTGTTCTCCACGGAGGCAGAGACACTAGTGCTCGACCTACTGCCAGGAGAACAAGACGGATAATAAACCATTTCACCCCAAAGAACGTTTTGCTGTCAATTTCTTTGGTCACATTGAATCCATAGCGAACTTGCCGGGGGCTGAAACCCACTGGCAAGACAGCATCATTCACAAGCCCTTTCTCCTCTGGACAGAGCTCCTTCTGATCCCCATCCCTCTGGCACACTTCCCACTACTGGTAAATCTTTCAAACTATGTTCAGCCTCAGCAGGCCCAACACAGTGTGCTTGTCCTCCACAAGTGAGAGATGTATCAAACCCCCATGTGCTCCAATTCTCCTTGGTTTCCAGCCTCATTAATCACCAAAGCCTAGTGCAATGTGGACTCATATTCCTGGGACAGATCACCAGGATCAGGTGTGCTGGATTCTTGAGTGTTTATCCCCTTCCCTCTTCATTCCTCACTCCTTGTGGGTTGGGATGCGGAAAGGGCTAGGGTCCCCATTGGTCATGGCTCTGCCCCTTTACCCTTCTCAACATGGTCCTCTCTTCTTCACCAGTTGTAGATGGTCTGTTATGCAGTCTTCAGGTCATTTTCAGGGTTTGTTGTGTTTGCTGTAGTTGCCTCCTTGGATGAGGTGTGAGAAGGTTTTCACCTTGCCATCCTACTCTGCCATCTTTTCACTGAGTCTCTTTCAACACAATTTTAAAATTAGCTAAAGATATGAACAGACACAGGGGCAAAGACGATATGCAGGCAGCAAATAAACATAATGAAAAATGCTCAATATATGTCATCAGGCAATTGCAAATTAAAACAACGAGCTATCCCTTCACAATTAGAATTGCTAAAATATGAAGCATTGAAAACACCAAATGCTGATGAGGATGTGGAGTAAGAGGAATTTTCATTCATTGCTAGTGGGAATGCAAACTGGCATAGCCACTTTGGAAGAGAGTTTGACAGTTTCTTACAAAACTAAACATACTCTTACTATATGATCCAGTTTTTCTCCTCGGAATTTACCATGATGAGTCAAAAACTTAGGTTCACACAAAAATCTGCACATGAATGTTTACAGCAGCTTTATACATAATTGCCAAAACTTGGAAGCAACCAAAATGTCCTCCAATAGATGAGTGGATAAAAAAACTGTGCTACATCCATACAGTGGAAATATATTCCGCAATAAAATGAAGTGAAAAAGGAAATGAGCTATAAAGCCACAAAAAGACCTGGGGAATCATAAATGCATATTGCTAAGTGAAAGAATCCAGTCTGAAAAGGCTACACACTGTGTGATTCCAACTATATGGTATTCCAGAAAAGGCAAAACTAAAGAGACAATAAAAAATCAGTGGTTGCCAGGACCTTAGGGAGAGGGGTAGAAGAGTGAATAAATGGAGCACAGGAGATTTTTAGGGCAGGAAAGCTGTTGTGCATGATACTATAATGATAAATGAATGATATTATAGTTTTAAAAACCATAGAACTGTATAATACAAAAAGTGAACCCTAATATACTAGTTCTCTGTTGAGTTTTCTATTGCTGTCTCAAGTCATAAATGGACAAATTATTGAACTTTATATGACCTTAAAAATGATGGTTATTCCAAGTAAGATTATGTCTAATATAAAGTCCACATTTACAAAGACACATCAATGGTAATTGTCGACTTGATAAGAAATGTATTTATACAAATTATTTTGTCTCTAAACTGGCAAAATCAACCTTAAGGTACATATACTTAGAATTTCAGTGTCTTCTAAAGAACTTTAAAATGTTAGTTAAATGCTTCATGTCCAATATTCCAAGCATGTAACTTGGGTTATGTTTTATAGTCTTTATTAATATCTGAATATTAATATCCTATTATGTTTCATCTTTGTAAATTTTCTGTATGAAAATCTTTTAATTTATGAGATAAAATTCCAGTAAAGGATTTTCAAGTTTATGCAAGAATAACTTTAATTTTATTTCTCTTTTCAGAACCACCCAAAGCAAATGCTGGGACATACATTTAAAGTTATAGTTTAGAAGTTGGTGAAAATTCAGATGGTAAGCCATCATGAATTTTTTGTTTTATTTCAAAATAATATTGGATTTACCTAGAAGTTGCATAAGTAGTATAGATAACTCTTCTGTATAACCTTCACATGGCTTCTCCTAATATTAATATCTTATATACCCAAAGTGCAATTATCAAAAAAAGGAAATTGGTATTGATACAATACTATTAACTAAATCCCAGAAGTTACTTGAATTTCTCCAATTTTTGGTAACAAATCATGTTTACCTACTGATAGTATATTACTTGGATATCGTTAATTCTACAGGGAATATAATGATTTAACTATTGTAAATAGGTAATTAGACCACAGTTAAATTCCAAAATGGTTATATTTTAGATATACATGAGATAACAATTGGAACAAATAAAATGTGTAAGCTACCTATAAATAAATAGGATATATTTATTTTTACCTGGTGGGGAAATTGTGGTTCCTATGGTCACGATCCTCACTGAACTTAAACCACCTGATGATGTAACTGGACTGTTACTAGGCTACCACTTCCACACCTTAAGGCAATAAGCTATTATTGCACTATATAGAGAGCTCGGCCCAGTGCTCTGGGCAGAGGCAGAGATACTAGTACTCGACCTACCACCAGGAGAACGAGCCAGGTAATAAACCCTTTCACCTCAAAGAACATTTTGCTGTCAATTTCTTTGGTCACATTGAATCCATAGCGAACTTGCCCAGGGCTGAAAACCATTGGCAAGACAATTGGCAAAGTCAGCAGAGTTCATTGTTGACCAAGGAAAAAAAAAAAGGCTGCCCTTAAGGGAAAGGTGCTTCAGCATGCTACCCCTGTGAATGGGGTGACAATGGATTGTCCCCCAATGGGTATGTGGTTTGAGGTGGCTTGTCTCCTAGAGGACTGGGCCCCACCCCAGGAATGGAGGCAAGTAGAGATGATACCAGGGGAAGAACAGATAGCCCTTTGTATAGTAAGTAGGGCTTCTGAGAGACAGAGTGCCTGTGAGGCAGTGGGGACTGCGAGTTGACTACTTCTCACAGTATTTAAAAAATCTACAGAAGAGAAGGACATGCTCCTGAAAAAGACCCAAGAAATGGAGGCATGAGAACACCAGCTGAAAACTTCTGTGGATTCCCTGAAGAAGGAAATGGCATTGATGCGAGAGGAGGCAGCAAGAGAACGCTGGCAGCAAGGAGCCATTGAAGAGGTAAAAGATTCCTTATAGAATGAGACGGCAGCACTCCAGGTGCTCTGAAGGAGGAAAAGCCCATCAAGGAAAAAGAGGAGACTCCTGAGGGAAGCACAGGCAGAGGTGGCATGAGAACGCCAGCTGCAAAGCATTTAGGTAAAGGTAAGAGAGCTGCTGCAGACTGAGCTAGCATTGCTGCAAGGCACAGTAGAAAAGGTAAAGGTTGTAGAAGAGGAGGCACTTGGGGGAGGGGAGAGAAAGGTGCCATCAGCCCCAGAAACAGAGGAGCTGGGAAAGATGAAGGGATGGTGCTGGAGGGGCTGATCCCTCCTGTATTGAAAGCATGCCCAGTGGTTGTAAAGAAAATAAAGACCCAGCAGCTGAGAGTTCCCCAAGGAAAGGGGCAGCCACTTCCCCAGGTCATGGAGCACTCTATGCTCAGCCCCTATACTCAGGCTGAGCTGGTGGATTTGGGCTCCTGGTTTAGGCAGAAGCCCTCGGACTCAATATCAACTTGGCTCCTGCATCTGTGGGACTTACAGGTGGATGGAATTGTTCTGTCTGGATCAGAAATGGGAAAGCTGACTTCCATGACAGTGTAGCCCACCCTGAGACAGCAATTAGAAAATGCACATCAGAACCCAATGAGTCGCTACCTCCTCCATTGGCTTAGGACTGAACTTCATGATGTGTGGCCCAAACAGGGTGATCTACCATCCTATCCTGTTAGATGGCAGATACATGCTGAGATGAACAGGTGTTACAAGATCTAGGCATGAGAAATGCCATATATAGTCCAGAGAATTATGGCCCAGATGAAGAGGTTTTCACTACTGGGATGAAAAATGGCTCTCAAATCCCTCTTTGGGTCTCTAGTGGCCATTCTTTCCCCTCACTTAGGGCAGCCCATAAGCGAGGTGACACATACAGTAGCAGACTTAGGAGAGGCTGAAACACTGAGAATGGAAAGAAATAAGGTGTGCTACTCACAAGAATTTAAAGGACCTATGAAGGTTATGAGGACCAAGATGTGGGTTGATTTAATATGGGGAGAAGAAGATGGAAGGAAATTAGTTTGGAAGTCAAATAGGATCTCACTAGAGCTACGGCAACAACTGAAACCAGAGCAGCAGTTCCAGCCATTAAGACCAAAGAGGCAGAGGTCAGAGACAGAGCCACGAGTCCAGCCTGTGTGTTAGCAAGACTTCCTGCTGGAGAGTGAGCCAACCTCACTTGATCCCACATGGGAAGGTGACTGGGGAACATGGTTTGATTGAGGGGAAGGTCAAGGTATCTGCCCTGAGGGACCAAGGGGGGACTGGAGGCCACATGTTGAAATAGCTATCCATTGGCCCCCAGTGAACATATAACATGTCCTGGCTCTGGTGGACACAAGGGCTGAATGTTCACTGATTCCTGATAAACCTGAGTGGTTCCCTGGGACCCCCACTCTCATAGCTGGATATGGAAGTAAGGCAATCAGAGTGAAACAAGCCCAAATCCCTTTGGGAATAGGGCATCTATGCCCAAAAGAGTATACTGTATATATATCTCCTATCACTGAATATAATTTGGGGATTGAAATCCTGCAGGGTCTATGGTTACAGAGCACTGCAGGTGAGTTCAGACTGAGAGTCCATGTGGTGAAGGCAGTTCTGAGGGGACATGCTAGGCACCCGCCCATAGCTTTGCCTGTGCCACAGTGGGTGACTAATACCAAACAACACAAACTGCCTGGGGGGCATAAAGAGATTGGAGAAACTATCCAGGAGCTGGAAAAGGTGGGTATTATAAAGCCCAAGCACAGTCCATTCAATTCCCCCATGTGGCCAGTAAAAAAGGCAGATGGCTCCTGGCGTACGACTGCGGATTACAGAGAACTGAATAAAGTCATACCCCATATGCATGCTGCTGTCCCCTCTATTACACGCCTCATGGATACCCTCAGCCATGAACTAGGAACATACCATTATGTGGTAGATCATGCTAATGCCGTCTTTTCCATTGACATTGAGCAGGAAAGACAGGAACAGATTGCCTTCATGTGGGAAGAACGGCAATGGACTTTCTTTTATTTTCCTTTGGTATCATTAATCTACAGTTATATGAGCAACATTACGTTTCGTAGACAACTACCATGATCAAATACCCACCAGACACCCCATTACAGTCACTGTCCATCAGCATACTAAGATGCTACAGAATCATTACTTGTCTTCTCTGAGTTGTACAAACCTCCCCGTGCCTGCCCCCCTACATTATGTCTGCTAATCGTAATGTCCCTTTTTACCCCTTGTCCCTCCCTTCCCACCCATCCTCCCCAGTCTCTTTCCCTTTGGTAACTGTTAGTCCATTCTTGGGTTCTGTGAGACTGCTGCTGTTTTGTTCCTTCAGTTTTTTTTCTTAGTTCTTATACTTCACACATGAGCGAAATCATTTGATACTAGTCTTTTTCTGCCTGGCTTATTTCACTGAGCATAATACCCTCTAGCTCCATCCATGTTGTTGCAAATGGCAGGATTTGTTCTCTTCTTATGGCGAATAATATTTCATTGTGTATATGTACCACCTCTTCTTTATCCATTCATCTACTGATGGACACTTAGGTTGCTTCCATTTCTTGGCTACTGTAAATAGTGCTGCATCTGTCTTTTTGAAACTGGGCTGCTGCATTCTTAGGGTAAATTCCTAGGAGTGGCATTCCTGGGTCAATTGGTATTTCTATTTTGAGTTTTTTGAGGAACCTCCATACTGCTTTCCACAATGGCTGAACTAATTTGCATTCCCACCAGCAGTGTAGGAGGGTTCCCCTTTCTCCACATCCTCACCAACATTTGTTGTTGTTTGTCTTTTGGATGGTGGTCATCCTTACCGGTGTGAGGTGATATCTCATTGTGGTTTTAATTTGCTTTCTCTGATGATTAGCGATGTGGACCATCCTTTCACATGCCTGTTGGCCATCTGAATTTCTTCATTGGACAAGTGTCTGTTCAGATCCTCTGCCCATTTTTTAATTGGATTATTTGCTTTTTGTTTGTTGAGGTGTGTGAGCTCTTTTTGGATGTCAACCCGTTATCAGATATGTCATTTATGAATATATTCTCCCATACTCTAGGTGCCTTTTTGTTCTATTAATGGTGTCCTTTGCTGTACAAAAGCTTTTCAGCTTGATATAGTCCCACTTGTTCATTTTTGCTTTTGTTTCCCTTGCCCGGGGAAATATGTTCATGAAGAAGTTGCTCATGTTTATGTCCAAGAGATTTTTGCCTATGTTTTTTTCTAAGAGATCTATGGTTTCATGACTTATATTCAGGTCTTCAATCCACTTTGAATTTACTTTTGTGTATGGGGTTAGACAATAATCCAGTTTCGTTCTCTTGCATGTAGCTGTCCAGTTTTGCCAACACCAGCTGTTGAACAGGCTGTCATTTCCCCATTGTATATCCATAGTTCCTTTATTGTATATTAATTGACCATATGTGTTTCCGTTAATATCTGGACTCTCTATTCTGTTCCACTGGTCTGTGGGTCTGTTCTTATGCCAGTACCAAATTGTCTTGATTACTATGGCTTTGTAGTATAGCTTGAAATTGGAAAGTGAGATCAACCCTGCTTTGTTCTTCCTTCTCAGGATTGCATTGGCTATTCAGGGTCTTTTGTGGTTCCATATGAATTATAGAACTATTTGTTCCAGTTGTGGAAGAATGCTGTTGGTATTCTGCTAGGGATTGCATTGAATCTGTAGATTGCTTTAGGCAGCATGGCCATTTTGACAATATTAATTCTTCTTAGCCAAGAGCATGGGGTGAGTTTCCATTTGTTAGTGTCCTCTTTAATTTCTCTTAAGAGTGTCTTGTAGTTTTCAGGGTATAGGTCTTTCACTTCATTGGTTAGGTTTATTCCTAGGTATTTTATTCTTTTTGATGCAATTGTGAATGGAATTGTTTTCCTGATTTCTCCTTTTGCTAGTTCATCATTAGTGTATAGGAATGCAACAGATTTCTCTGTATTAATTTTGTATCCCACTGCTTTGCTGAATTCAGATATTAGATCTAGTAGTTTTGGAGTGGAGTCTTTAGGGTTTTATATACAGTATCATGTCATCTGCAAAGAGGGACAGTTTGACTTCTTCCTTACCAATCTGGATGCCTTTTATTTCTTTGTGTTGTATGATTGCTGTGGCTAGGACCCCCAGAGATATGTTGAATTAAAGTGGGGAGAGTGGGCATCCCTGTCTTGTCCCTGATCTTAGGTAAAAAGCTTTCAGCTTCTCACTGTTAATTATGATTTCGGCTGTGGGTTTTTCATATATGGCCTTTATTATGTTGAGGTACTTGCCCTCTACACCCATTTTGTTGAGAGTTTTTAACATGAATGTATGCTGAATTTTGTCAAATGCTTTTTCAGCATCTATGGAGATGATCATGTGGTTTTTGTCCTTCTTTTGCTTGATGTAGTGGATGATATTGATGGATTTTCCAATGTTGTACCATCCTTGCATCCCTGGGATGAATCCCTCTTGATCATGATGGATGATCTTTTTGATGTATTTTTGAATTCGGTTTGCTAATATTTTGTTGAGTATTTTTGCTTCTATGTTCATCAGAGATATTAGTCTGTAATTTTCTTTTTTTGTGATATCTTTGCCTGGTTTTGGTATTAGAGCAATGTTGGCCTCATTGAATGAGTTTGGGAGTATGCCCTCCTCTTCCACTTTTTGGAAAACTTTAAGGAGGATGGGTATTAGGTGTTCCCTAACTCTTTGATAAAATTCACCAGTGAAACCATCTGGGCCATGAGTTTTGTTCTCAGGGAGTTTTTTGATTACCAATTCAATTTCCTTGCTGGTAATTGGTCTATTCAGATTTTGTTTCTTCCTGGGTCAGCCTTGGAAGGTTGTATTTTTCTAGAAAGTTGTCCACTTCTTCTAGGTTATCCAGCTTTTTACCATATAATTTTTCATACTATTCTAATTCTTTGCATTTCTGTGGTGTCCACAGTGTTTTTCCTTTCTCATTTCTGATACTGTTTATGTGTGTAGACTCTCTTTTTTTCTTGATAAGTATGCCCAGGGGCTTATCTCTTTTGTTTATTTTCTCAAAGAACCAGCTCTTGCTTTCATTGATTCTTTCTATTGTTTTATTCTTCTCAGTTTTATTTATTTCTGCTCTTATCTTTATTATGTCCCTCCTTCTATTGATTTTGGGCCTCATTTATTCTTCCATTTCTAGTTTCATTAATTGTGACTTTAGAATTTTCTTCTGGGATTGTTCTTCTTTCCTGAGGTAGGCCTGTATTGCAATATACTTCTCTCCTATTACGGCCTTCACTGCACCTCACAGATTTTGCAATGTTGAATTATTGTCATTTGTCTCCATATATTGCTTGATCTCTGTTTTTATTCAGTCATTGATCCATTGATTATTTAGTGGCGTGTTATTAAGCCTCCGTGTGTTTGTGGGCTTTTTTTATTTTCTTTGTGTAGTTTATTTCTAGTTTCATACCTTTGTGATCTGAGAAGCTGCTTTGTACAATTTCCATCTTTTTTAACTTACTGAGGCTCTTTTTGTGGCCTAGTATATGATGTATTCTTGAAAACGTTCCATGTGTACTTGAGAAGGACGTGTATCCTGTTGCTTTTGGATTTAGTGTCTGTAGATGTCACTTAGGTCCATCTGGTCTAATACATTGTTCAGTACCTCTGTCTCTACTTATTTTCTGTCTGGTTGATCTGTCCTTTGGAGTGAGTGGTGTGTTGAAGCCTCCTAAAATGAATGCATTGCATTCTATTTCCCCCTTTAATTCTGTTAGTATTTGTTTCATATATTTAGGTGATCCTGTGTTGGGTAACTGGTCTGTTCAGAATTTCTGTTTCTTTCTGGGTCAGCCTTGGAAGATAGTTTTTTTCTAGAAAGGTGTCCATTTCTTCTAGTTCATCCAGTTTGTTATATAATTTTTCATTGTATTCTCTAATAATTATGTGTATTTCTGTGGTGTCCATAGTGATTTTTCCTTTCTCATTTCTGATTCTATTTATGTGATTGACTGTCTTTTTTTCTTGATAAGTCTGGCTAGGGATTTATCTATTTTGTTTTTTTCTCAGAGAAACAGCTCTTGCTTTCACTGATTCTTTCTATTGTTTTATTTCTCTCGATTTTATTTACTTCTGCTCTAATCTTTTTTATGTCCTTCCTTCTACTGACTTTGGGCCTCATTTATTCTTCTTTTTCTAGTTTCGTTAACGGTGAGCTTTGACTGCTCACATGGGATTGTTCTTCTTTCCCGAGGTAAGCCTCTATTGCAATATACTTTTCTCTTAGCACGGCCTTCACAGCATCCCATAGATTTTGTAGTATTGAATTATTGTTGTCATTTGTCTTCATATATTGCTTGATCTGTTTTTTGGTCATTGATCCATTGGTTATTTAGGAGCATGTTATAACCTTCATTGTGTTTGTGGGATTTGCATTTTCTTTGCATAATTTATTTCTAGTTTCATCCTTTGTGATCTGAGAAACTGGTTTGTACAATTTCAATTTTTTTGAATTTACCAAGGCTCTTTTGGTAGCCTAGTATATGATGTATTCTTGAAAATGTTCCATGTGCACTTGAGAAGAATGTGTATTCTGCTCCTTTTGGGTGTAGAGTTCTGTAGATGTCTATTAGGTCCATCTGTTCTAATGTATTTTTCAGTGCCTCTGTCTCCTTATTTAATTTCTGTCTGGTTGATCTGTCCTTTGGAGTGAGTGGAGTGTTGACGTTTCCTAGAACGAATGCATTGCACTCTATTTCCCCTTTTAATTCTTTTAGTATTTGTTTCACATATGTATTTGTGCTCCTGTGTTGGGCACATACATATTTATAATGGTTATATCTTCTTGTTGGATTGACCATTTATCATTATGTAATGTCCTTCTCTGTCTCATGACTTTCTTTGTTTTGAAGTCTATTTTGTCTGAGACAAGTACTGCAATACCTGCTTTTTTCTCCTTGTTGTTTGCATGAAATATCTTTTTCCATCCCTTCACCTTTAGTCTGTGCATATATTTGGGTTTGAGGTGAGTCTCTTGGAAGCAGCATGTAGATGGGTCTTGCTTTTTTATCCATTCTATTACTCTGTGTCTTTTGATTGGTGCATTCAATCCATTTACATTTAGGGTGATTATCGATAGATATGTACTTATTGCCCTTGCTGGCTTTAGATTCATGGTTACCAAAGGTTCAAGGGTAGCTTCTTTACTATCTAACAGTCTAACTTAACTTTCTTGTTAAGTTACTGTAAACACAGTCTGATGATTCTTTATTTCTCTCCCTTCTTATTCTTCCTTGTCCATTCTTTATATACTAGGTGTTTTATTCTTTGCCTTTAGTTAGTATTTGGATGGTCTGCTTTCTTTGCTATGATTTTATTTTCTCTGGTGACCTCTTTTTAGCCTTAGGGGTGCGTCCATCTAGAGAAGTCCTTTAAGATATCCTGTATAGGTGGTTTATGCGAGGCAAATTCCCTCAGCTATCGCTTGTCTGGGAATTATTTAATCCCTCCCTCAAACTTAAATGATAATCGTGCTGAATACAATATTCTTGGTTCAAGGCCCTTCTGTTTCATTACGTTAAATATATCATGCCATTCTCTTCTGGCCTGTAAGGTTTCTGTTGAGAAGTCTGATGATAGTCTGATGCGTTTTCCTTTGTAGGTGATCTTTTTTCTTTCTCTAGCTGCCTTTAATACTCTGTCCTTATTTTTGATCTTTGCCATTTTAATTATTATGTGTCTTGGTGTTGTCTTCCTTGGGTCCCTTGTGTTGGGAGATCTGTGGGCTTCCATCATCTGAGAGACTATTTCCTTCCCCAGCTTGGGGAAGTTTTCAGCAATTACTTCTTCAAAGACACTTTCTCTCCCTTTTTCTCTCTCTTCTTCCTCTGGTACTCCTATAATGGGAATATTCTTCCATTTGGTTTGGTCACACAGTTCTCTTAATATTCTTTCATTCCTAGAGATCCTTTTATCTCTCTCTGCCTCAGCTGCTCTGTATTCTGTTCTCTGCTTTCTGTTCCACTGACAGTCTCTTGCATCTCATCCAGTCTGCTGCTAAGCCTGTTGATCGCTTGTCTCATTTCTGCATTGTCTTTCCTCACTTCCCTCACTTCCTCCCTCAGCTTTTGCATATTTCTCTGTAGATCCATCAGTATGGTTATGACTTTTATTCTGAATTCTTTTTCAGGAAGATTGTGCATGTCCATCCCATCAGGCTCCCTCTCTGGGGTTGTCTGGCTAAGCTTTGTTTGTACCATATTCCTCTGTCTTTTCATGGTGATAGAAGTGGTCGCTGGTAGGCACCAAATATGTCAGCTGGGCTTTTTAATACTTTTAAAAACAAAGAAAAAAAACACCCGCCGGGAGTAGATTCTGTGAGGATGCTGTAGGTGGCACTGCTGCTCCACTATTCCGCAGCCAGGGCTGCTCTGCCAGGCCCTTTGTGGCTCTGTCCGTGGAGGGAACGAATGGGAGCCTGCTGATCTCTGTGGGAAGTCTCAGGGTGGCTGCTTTTCGCAGCCGCCAGCCAAGGGGTCCAAAACTCCCCAGGACTCCCAGCCTGCTGGGCTGAGTGCACTGGGACGATCCTGCTCCTCCATTGGGCTGCTGTCTCTTTAAGACCCCTAAAAAAGCGCACACTTTTCTTTTGTCCCGGGGAGCTGGCTGAGGGGACCTGCCATCTTGGATCCTGCACCTCTGTCTCTCCAATCTCCGATACACTGTACAATGTGTATCAGTGCTCCCGGTGTAGATCACCAGGGCTGGTTATTTGGCGGGCCTGTGCTTCCACTCCCTCACCACTCTGAATCCTCTCTTCCCGCTGGTGAGCTTGGGTGGGGGAGTGCTCAGGTCCCCCCGGGTTGTGGCTCCGTATCTTACCCACTTTGTGAGGTGCTGAGTCCTCTCAGGTGTAGCTGCAGCCTGGGTGTTGTCCTGTATCTTCTGGTTTCTCTTTTAGGAATAGTTGTATTTGTTGTATTTTCATAAATATATATGGTTTTAGGAGGAGATTTCCGCCGCCCTGCTCACACTGCCATCTTTAGATGGGCATTTCTGGATGTCATTTAAATCTTTCTCAGGAGTTGTATTAATAATTTTACTCTGGACCAGGTTCCTTTGGCATTTCATATTTGTGTACGGCGCCCTCCAGTGCCCAGAAGCTCTACTCTATGGAGCTGCTCAGCCCCTGAAGCAATACTGGGGGTTGCAGGGGAGTGGTATTGGTGCCTGGGGGGGAGGAAAGAGCTGTTTCCTTCTTCTCGGCTGCTATGCCTGACTCCACTGCCTGAACCAGTGGGCCAAGCACACAAGTATAAGCCTCTATGCTTTGCATTTCTAGTTGCTGTAAACAGATCTTCCCTCTGTCTGGGCTAACGCCAAGGAAGGTTTTGCCAGTTTGCAAGCCAAGTGGGGCTGGCCGGGAGAAAGGTGCAGTAGGCTGCTTATCCCAGAGAGGATCCTTGGAGCTGTGTAGCCAGCGAGGGAGCTGGAGCGCCTGAAGATCGTGAAAGCTCCCAACCTGCTGGGCAGAGTGCGCCTGGGCAATTTTGTCTACCTACCCTTTTGCCTGAGCAGTAAGCTCTGCATAATCCTTGCCCCTTTAGCAGCCCTCTTGCTAAGGGGTTCCTTGTTAGGAAGTCTCTCAGACTGCCCTCCTTTCTTTTGTCCCAGAGCAGCTGGATATGAATCCCTGCTTTCCACAAGCAGCTGGAATCTTAGTCTCTCCAGGAATTCTGCCTGTCTTAGCTTTCTAACCCCCTACTCATGAGAGTACCATGCAAGCACCATGAAATGTAGGTTTGTGCTCCCACAGCAGATCTCTGGAGTTAGGTATTCAGCAGTCCCAGGCTTCCACTCCCTCCCTGGTCCATTTCTCGTCCTTGTGCCAGTGAGCTGGGGTGAGGAAATGGCTTGGGTCCTGCCGGGCCGCAACTTTGGAACGTTACCCTGTTCTGTGAGACCTGCTCTTTTCTCCAGGTGTATGCAGTCTGGCACAGTCCTCCTTCCTGTTGCTCTTTCAGGTGTAGTTGAATTAATTATATTTTTGTATTATATGTGGTTTTAGGAGGAAGCCTCTGTCTCACCTCTCACACTGCCATCTTTAATCCTCTCTGTTTTCTCCTTATTTTAACAGTAAAATAAACTGCATATAATACATAATGGAGCAATTTGAAGTCATGAAAGCTCATGCTTTATAGATTTTTCCCTTCCCAGGTGTGAAATGCGGTTGTCCGAACCCATCCACAGAGTCCAATCACTATTATGAAATACTTTGTTTTAGTGTAAAGCTGATGAACAAATTGAATTAAATTTGACTTATATAACAATAATTCCTTATTCTCTTCCTTTATATTTAAGCCCCATCTTCCTGAAATATAGAAAGATTAATAACATGAAATAAAGATCATGCTCTACTTTCCTCAAATAGTATGATCCAAATATAAAATTATTAATGTAATATGTAAAATTATTAATGTAATTACTAAGCGAAAATGCTTCCAAATGTATGATGCGCCATATAAATACAATGCAAGAGATTATACCAGTAGGGTCAAACAATAGTAATAAATGTTGTAATAAGATCTTACTACAAAAACAAAGATGCATTATAAATGGATAGTTTTAAGTTCTTAAAGTATTTATTACAATCATTAAGTTATCTGATGGTATAACAAACATCTTTACAACACAAATTACAATGATATATTTCATAGATTAAGCCTATATGGGCTGCGTTTTAATGACCATGGGAAATTGTGAGTGATTTCAATGTATTCAAGGTCTACTAGAAAAGAAATGGAACCCTCTAAACTGAATTTCTCTTTTTCCAGCACTAAATTTTGTCAGGTGAATAACAGCATTTGTGAGGTCAAATGGAAGTCTTTGGAGCCAATAAAAGGAGGTCCCACTGTGTACACTGTTCAACTCATCAGTGAAAAAGGAATCGACCTTGTAAATTCTTGCAAATTTTGTCTTTAAACATCTATAGTTTTATATTTGCTGTGGATTGAGCTCTTATCAAGGAATATGGTATTCTTTTAGGATATTTAAAGTAACTAAATCTTATCCAAAACTCCTGTTACCTAAGGTTTTATGTATGTAATACATATTCTTGGACAAGGTTATTCTTTTAATTAACTTATTACTACTGAATGATTTGGTATTTCTAGGTTCCACTGAACACATGCACAACTCATTCCAAACCAAATGAAATTAAAGTTTAACAATTATAAATGTTTGTTATTTCTTACATGGAACAAAATTTCCTAAACAGTACTGGGTCCTTAGGATATTAGAGACTGCACGTGAAAACTTTTGTTTTTGTTGTGGGCATATTCATGAAATGAATGGATTCATTCATATTTTTCCTATTGTCAAAAACTATACCATAATATTTCACATGGTAAGAAAATACAATTTTCATTTAGATTCCTTTTCCTTTAGATTTACAAAGGACCAAACACTTCACTCTCATTTTTCCACTTTGCCCCTATAACTCCAGCAGTAAAAGAAGTTCCCGTTATTTTAATTGGGAGCAAATTACCTTTGAAGCTGAAATCAGTCAAAGAGAGAAATAAAGTGGGAGAAACCCATTTATTGCTTACAAGAAGTTTTCCACTTCTGCTCGCCCCCATCTCTTGGGACCTGGCTGCAAAAAGGGACCCCCAACCTCTCCAGTCCAGAGATGCCCTCATGCCTCCTTGTAACCCCATACTGATATGGAGATGGACTACTTCTCTCCACTCCTTTGAAACACCTATTGATAAGGAGATGCACTAAAGCGAGGCAAGACATTCCTGAAATATTGAAATGTAACCCACAGCCCACCCCTCCAGAAATCTCACCCCACAATCTACTCACACCCCATCTCCCACAATGGCCCCATGTGATGAAGTGGAGCACTGTAACAAGACTAATAACATACAGTAACAACAGCAATAAAATCGTGATAATCCTCAAGCTGGACGTTTCAGCTAGCTTCAAAGTCCTATGCAGATTAATTCCACAGCTCTCACATCCTGCAGGTGGTCAGAAGCTGAACGGGTACAGAGTTCAGAGCAATCACCACACAGCAGCTGCAGCCAGGGGACAGGTCCAGGCCACAGGGGCTGTAGATGAAAATAACCTTAAGGGTGATAAGATAGCTGTTTTAATGACACCACCATAGGCAAATCTTGTCCATCAGGTAGGATGCATGCTAGGGAGTGGTCCTGTGATAGGACAGTGGCAGGAATGGAATCTCATCCTGATCTAGTACACCAGACCTTATACCCCCTCCCTGTTGGAGTTGCAGATAGGTCAATATATAGGGCTATAGGAGGTACACACACTGGCCACAAAGATAAAACAAAACTTCCCCACAAGATGCTCTTACCTCCTGAATATATTGGGTACACTACCATGACCTTTGGGGGCCACTCTGCTGTTAGTCCAGGAACACACACAGGAGGCCAGCTTGCAGGCTTTTTCCCCAAGGTGCCATGAGGGCCAGCCATTGCTGGTGTATGTGTTGAAATGTCCAGGGCCACATGGACTCAACAGTCTCCAGGGTTTAACGCAGGTGGGGTTGGCAGCAGGATGTTTTTTCTGCTGGCCATAACCTGGCTTCAATAATTTTTCTTTGGTTTCCACATACAAATGTATAGAAGAGGCAGCAATGCTGTTAGCATGTCCATAGGGCTAAAGGCTCCTTTTCAGGGCTTCTCATTCAAATGTGGTAGCACTGTCCATAAGCAAACTGGCCAGCCCCATAGAATATTAGTGTCTGACTTTAGGCCAGATTTCAAGAAACCATTGCACCTCTCTATCATGCCTGTCCCAGTAGTTATATGGTACATGAAATTTCCACTTTATCCCTAATTACTGCACCTATTCTTGAAATGCATGTCCAGTAAAGTGGGTGCCTTGATCACTCTCAGTCACCTATGGCTGGCCATAGGCTGCAAAGAGATACTCTAGGCCCCTTTTGGTCATTTGTTGATCTGTATGATGTGCAGGAAAAGCAACCAACAGGCCAGTAGCTGTGTCCACACAAGTCATGACATACAGATATCCTTCTGATATGGGCAGAGGCAGAATATAGTCTATCTACTGCCTGAGAGGGGGTATCAGCCTCTTTACTATTGTCCCATGTTTCTGTAGGACTCAGTGTAAGTCCCTCTGACAGCACAAAAGGCAGTCCTTCTGGGCTCTGCTGAATTATTCAAAGGTCAATGGCAAGCCCCACTGACAGGCTGCCTCCCACATTGTCTTTTGCCCCAAGTGCAACAAACGCTGATGTAACCATAGGGCTACAACAGTGGAAGGCTTTCCTTCTAGCCAATGCACCCAGGCCTATTTGTCTGCTTCATCATTCCCTGGGGATGCCAAAGGCAAATGGCTGGTCACAAGATACATGGTACCTGTCTTAGTCTGACCAGTTCTTGACACAACTCTTGCCCCCAAAGGAGCTGGTGACAAACCAACCAGTTGGCATGGTACCATGTTGGTAGTCACAGGGTCAAGCCCTGATAGATGGCCCAGTGGTCAGTACAGAAAACTATAGAGGAGGGCTCCTGGATGATTATGAGCCATACTGCCCACAACTCAGCCCATTGAATGCTCTACCCCTCTCCATCCTCCATTTATATTGTCTCAGTCTTAGGATGGAAAGCCACAGCCCTCCACTTTGGGGGCTGCCCACAACTGAGCTGTCTGTATACCAACCATATTCAGGTATAGGGGCTTTTCCCTCCTGATAAGGAATTTTAGCTACCAATGGCTCAAAAGCAAGTTCTTCCTGCTTTCCACTGTTACA